>CAUYQU010024861.1:0-73399 GCA_963574635.1 Cheracebus regulus
ACTCCTTTCCCCATTGTTTGTTTTTGTCAGGTTTGTCAAAGATCGGATGGTTGTAGATATGTTGTGTTGCCTCCGAGGCCTCTGTTCTGTTCCATTGGTCTATATCTCTGTTTTGGTACCAGTACCATGCTGTTTTGATTATTCTAGCATTGTAGTATAGTTTGAAGTCAGGTAGTGTGATGCTTCCAGCTTTGTTCTTTTTGCTTAGGATTGTCTTGGCTATGTGGACTCTCTTTTGGTTCCATATGAAGTTTAGGGTGATTTTTCCAGTTCTGTGAAGAGGGTCATTGGTAGCTTGATGGCGATAGCATTGAATATGTAAATTACTTTGGACAATATGGTCATTTTCAGGATATTGATTCTTCCTAACTGTTATCTTGGATACAAGCGATGGGGAAAGCAGTCCATGTTTAATAAACGGTGTTGGGAAAACTGGCTAGCAATGTGCAGAAAACAGAAACTCAACTCCTACCTGACACCTTATACTAAAATTAAGTCCAGATGGATTAAAGGTTTAAACATAAAACCTAACACCATAAAAACACTAGAAGAAAATGTAGGCAAAACCATCCAGGACATAGGCATAGGCAAGGACTTCATGACTACACCCAAAGCAATAGCAATAAAAGCCAAAATAGACAAATGGGATCTAATTAAAGTCCAGAGCTTTTGTACAGGAAAAGAAACCATCATTAGAATGAATCAGCAACCAACAGAATGGGAAAAAAATTTGCAATCTACCCATCTGACAAATGGCTAATATCCAGAATCTACAAAGAACTAAAACAGATATACAAGAAAACAAACAAACAAACAAACAAAAACATTCAAACGTGGGCAAAGGATATGAACAGACACTTTACAAAAAAAAGACATATATGAGACTAACAAACATATGAAAACATGCTCATCATCACTGGTCATTAGAGAAACACAAATCAAAACCACATTGAGATACCATCTCACGCCAGTTAGAATGGCAATCATTAAAAAATCCAGAGACAACAGATGCTGGAGAGGATGTAGAGAAATAGGAACACACACAGTTGGTACAGCTGGTGGAAGTGTAAATTAGTTTAACCATTGTGGAAGACAGTGTGGCAATTTCTCAAGGATCTAGACATAGAAATTCCATTTGACCTAGCAATCCCATTACTGGGTATATACCCAAAAAACTATAAATCATTCTATTATAAACACACATACACATGTATGTTCATTGCAGCCCTGTGTACAATAGCAAAGACCGGGAAACAACCCAAATGCCCATCAGTGATAGACTGGACAAGGAAAATGTGGCACATATACAACATGGAATACCATGCAGCCATCAAAAAAGATGAGTTTATGTCCTTTGTAGGGACTTGGATGAATCTGGAAACCATCAGTCTCAGCAAACTGACACAAGAACAGAAAGCCAAACACTGCGTATTCTCACTCATAGGTGGGTGTTGAACAATGAGAACACGTGGACTCAGGGAGAGGAGCATCACACACTGGGGACAGTTGGGGTGGGTAGGGGAGAGACAGTGGAGGTGCGGAGGGGGGGATGGGGAGGGATAACATGAAGAGAAATGCCAGATATAGTATGCACCTAAATTGAAATAAATTAAAAAAAAAAAAGAAAACATTGATTTCCCTTCTCTTACAGATAAGTTCAGTATTTGAAAAATGATTACATATATATATGATATATATGTATGTTATATATATATGTCATTTTATGATATATTTTAAATGTGTGTGAAAATCAGACATTATGATAGTCCATGTTCTAATCATATTTGAAAATGCTTTTTGATTTTTAACAGGCAATAAGCATATCTATCAAATAAATCTGAATTTTATTTGTTAAATGAATTCATTTTAAGAGAAAATAACATCAAATATTATATAACCTATTTGGGAAAATAATATGATGAGTAATTTTTTAAATACATGTAGCAATAATCTAAAGTCAAGAATTAATGCTCACTTTAGAAGTCAAGAATTAATGCTCACTTTAGTAATTAGAGCCTCTAAAAATGTGTTTATGCTGAATATACCTATATTTTGTTAATTGACCAGAAAATGTATTATCTTTGATAATAAAGCAAAATTTATCATTTTAAAAGTGCCAATAATTAGTCACTAAATTTTGTTTGCTTACTATTAGTAGCATTCAAACATATATAATATTGCATATGAAGTTATTCAAACAGAAATACAAAACTTAAAGAAAAAGCATCAATTAGATTGAAACACATGAAGTTGCTGACATTACCATTTTAATCTATAAGAATGGAAACAATGAGTAGTTTAAGTTATTGCAGTAATCAAAACATGAAGTAGAAATACAAAATTTCAATTTTTGGTAGGAGTTAGTTTACCCACGTTTTTCTTTTCCTTGTCTTCCAAAATAAACTGAAAAAAGAACAATGTTCAGTAAGTTTTTAATATGTATAATGTGGCTGAGTAAGTAGGAATCAGAGTAAATTCTTAGAACCAGCCATCACCTCTCTTTCATATTCCATCCTAGCAGCATTTCTCATCAGAAGCCATCTCCTATTCAACTAACAGTTCCTTCCTTCCTTCCTTCCTTCCTTCCTTCCTTCCTTCCTTCCTTCCTTCCTTCCTTCCTTCCTTCCTTCTTTCTTTCTGTCTTTCTCTCTCTCTCTCTCTGTTTCTTTTTTTTGACTTAGCCTCCCTCTGTTGCACAGGTTGGAGTGTAGTATGCAATCTTGGATCACTGTAACTTCTGCCTCCCAGGTTCAATCACTTCTATCAACCAACAGTATCTTTTATTTAATAAGTCAACAGTCTGGTGACATCATGATCATTACAGTATTAAAAAAAACATATAATGAACAAAGAGTTGTCTTAGACATTAATAAAATCACTATGATAAAGTTCTGTTTATACTTCTGATTTTTGTAGATACTTGCTGAATAATTTGCCTAAAGTTATGTCATCAAATAACAATAACAATATATTTCTATTTAAAAACCTACATGGATGCTACACTTTTCAGGTTTATTGGGTCATGTCATTAAGCACACATAAGTTTTAGGGTGACTCTCTAATTACCTGTACAATATTTCCCCTATTTTATATGATTAACTTAGTTTTATAATATTTGCCTTCTAAAAATTTGTCATGATGCAAATTACCATCTCCTAGACAGATAATTAAAATTAACTTAGTATTTATTAGTTGGCTGATGTACTCTGTGGAGATGAAATTTAAAAGAGGGGAGAAATGAGTGTAGAAAAGTTTGAAGAAGAAATTTTGAGTACAACTGTCCTGTAGTAGAGAATGGCTACGTGAGAAAATAGTACAAATTATGAGCATTAGTTTAGCCTTTTTAATGGATTATGAGATAAGCAAAGGAATTAAGTATGACATCCGGGTTTTGTCCTGGCTAAGTGGGTGGATTACTCTTTCATTTACTGGAAATAAAGAAAACTGAAGTAGGCATAGCTTTCAAAGTTTACATCATTCCCCTTGACAAGTTAATTTTAGGATGATTTTAGACACCTTGCTTATTACCATCATCAATGGCAGTGTTCTCCAGATATATCCATGCTGCAGATATTAAGTTTTTCCTTTTCTATGCATGTATATGTGTGTATGCACATTTGTGTAATGTGTGTGTATATTTTATGCTAGCATTGTACTGGATACAGTTTAATGAATTATTTTGTTGGGATTTTTTTGATGTTGTTTATTGTATGGCGGGGTTGTGCATACTTTCTAAAGTACTTTTAAACTATAACAGCAATGTTCTTTGGTAGACTAAATATAAAAATATTGTTTGAAAATTAAACACATTTTATCCACTGCTCCCTAAATATTTTACTAACTTTTTTAATCCACTGCATAGACCATTACCTCTTTTAATTATTTTATTTAAACAATTTAAATGCATAAATACAATTTCAGGCAGTACTGATTTATCAGTCATCCATGGCTTATATTTGGCATCATGGTAATAGCTATATATATATCCACACTTGCTGTGGTACTCTGGTAGACAACCATTACCAAGTTAAGGAAATATGGTACCATCTCCAGTTGCTGAGATTTATTTTGATCAGAATACGTGTAGATATTTTTAGAAAGGACTTTAAAGAGGTTTGTATTTGTATATTTTTCACTAATTGTTTAAAGGCCTGAATTATATTAACAGTGTTGCTTTACATTAAGCCATCTTAGCATTGCAATAAAACATTTTAGGTAGGTCCACATTTTGTTTGTTTGTTTGCTTTTGTTTTTATAGTTTTTATCCATGGATTTTATTTTTTTATTGTACTTTAAGTTCTGGGGTACATGTGCAGATCTTGCAGGATTGTTGCATAAGTACACACATGCCCTGGTGGTTTGCTGTCTCCATCCCCCCATCACCTACATCAGGCATTTCTCCCAGTGCCATCCCTCCCCAACCTCCCTGCCCCCGCTGTCCCTCCCCTAACCCCCTACCCACAACAGACCCCAATGTGTGATGTTCCCCTCCCCAGGCCCATGTGTTCTCATTGTTCAACACCTATGCTGGATAAGGTTTCACATATAATTTTGTTTAAAAATCATTATTAACAGGCTAGAAATAATTATTATTAACAAAATGTTAATTCTTCATTTGGTCTAACGATTTTCTTTCTTATGCACTGTTCCCAGTTTAAGAAAGTTTACTATCTGCATTATTCAAAACCCATTAAATGAATAAAATAGATACTGGCATGGTTTCCCTATACTGCAATGGTTTGTAATGGATAAATATATATAAAACATAAAATGGATTATCCATAAAGAATATGTGATCTGAGCTTGTATGTTTGAGTTGAAGGCAGAGGATTAAAGCAGGTAGTAGGAATCCAGTAGGTAGATACTGGAATCCCAAACCCATGTTCTTTTGCTATTGAGATTTTGAAGCTTTTAAAGTCTCCTAATTCTGATTTGGTAATATTTATCTTCTGTAATAGCTTATTTTAGTTTTCAAGTTTATTAGTATAATACTGCATGAGTTATTATCATATTGTTTTAACACATATTTGGTAATTAATATTCTTTTATTCACTTGCAATTCAACCTTTTTAAAATGAATATGAGAATATAAATGTTTTGATGATTTATTTTAAAAATTCAATAAAACACATTTATTTTACTAGTCTTTTTAAAAAACTTATTTTATTAAATCTATAATTTGTATTTTCTATGTATCTTATTTCTCATGTTTAATAAATCATTTATATATGCATTGCATTTTAATTTTCTAGTATCTTTAAATGTTTAAAGAAACATTGAAATAAATAAAAAATTATTCAAAGTAAATTCATTTAAATTAAATAATTACTAAATACTAATGTTTATTTTGTATAAATGTTTATTTTGTTCATTTAGTTTAAATGAATTTTTAATACATACATGCAAAGCATTTTTTAATGGTAGCATTGTTAAGTAATGCTCTGTAAGAACAATGTTAAATATTGAGTACAGATTAGTATGTCTATATGAATAAGAATACAAACATATGCAATCAATACTATAAACTCAAGTGCTCTCTCTCTCTCTGTATATCTTAGTAATTACATTGTGTTTTTTCTATGTGTTTTAATTTGATGATTTTAATATCTGGAAAATCAAAATCAAAACAGTAAAATAAGAATTTAGTATTGCTATTGTAGAGAAAAAAAACTAGAAATCATAGGCCAGGCACAGTTGCTTATGCCTGCAATCCCAGCATTTTGGGAGATCAACAAAGGCAGATCACTTGAGATCAGGAGTTCAAAGCCAGCTTGGCCAGCATAGCAAAACCCCAACTATACTAAAAAATAGAAAACTAAAAAAATTAGCCAGGCATGTTGGTTTGCACCTGTTACCACAGCTATTTGGGAGGTTGAGGCAGGAAAACTGCTTGAACTTGGGAGGCAGAGGTTGCAGTAAGCAGAGATCATGCCACTGCATTCCAGAATGAGCGACAGAATTAGTTCATCTCAAAAAATAAAAATAATCTTTAAAAGAAGAAAAGGAAAAAAAGTTAAATAACATAGCTTATTTAATTTTTCCTCTAACACAGGATTCTAAATTTTAACTATTTGCCTGTGTAGGCTTATAGAATATGTCATGATTGCTTCTAGAATATTTTTTGAAAAGATTGCTATTTCAAAGATCCCCCAAAGAACCAATAACAAAAAAAGACAAAAAAAAAAAAAAAAAGCCTATTTGCCTTAACAAATCAAAGAGGAAACCCCTCATATTTTTGAAGTGATCTGGGAAGTAAACAGATCTTCTACTAGAATAACAGAAGTAAATATAAATTATATTGTGTGTCTTTTCTGCCTAAAATCCTACTGCCAATAAAATAAATTTCAATTTCCATAACATGGACAACATAGTGCTTCAGGTTTTGATTCTTAAGTATTTATCCAAAATCACTCATACATCTAATTTTCTTTACTTATGATGACATCAAAGGTAGATAATGTTAATAACCTATCTATCCTCCCCTTATTTACCTAATGGAAGGAAAATTTTGTTTATGCTATCAGTATGCCAAGCTTAAAAACACTGACTGAATTGTCCTACATCTTTTACTATGAATGTTCACATTAATAATCATGACCAATTATATGTGAGAAAAATCCACTATCTCCGATTTCTACCAAAGATATTCTTCTCAGAAAAAACTGAAAAGACATGTATCTTTTTCTGTTGATCTTTACTTCTTTTTCCTTCCTGGGAAGCATACACAGTTTCATGCTGGTGATAAAAGCCACTTGCAAAAGGCAGGCTTTGGTTCATTCACTGGCTTCTTCAGATTTATATTGATGATTAACAATAAACTCCTTGCTAAATTAGAACATAATCCCTTCTTGGTATAAACTACTCTAGGTACACTTCACATTTAATTCAATTCAATACAATATTAAGATATCACATAAACTTTTCAAAAAATTTTAGCATCTATTAGTATCTAAGTTACAACTCAGTATTTTCTGTGTGTTCTCTTCCCATGTCATGATAACTTCCCCCATTAGTATCTCTATTCTTCTTATGCTAAAGCCTTCTCTTTTCCATGTCTTAAATGCCCCTTCTTCAGTGAGGCACTATGAAGAAGGCACTCTTTTTCCTTTTTCGGCTTTTATGTAGTCTTCATTCTTATATTCCCTATGATATTTCTTCAAAGTATTTATTAAAACAAAATACTCTTTTTTTTTTTGCTTACTTATGTGCCTTTTTCCTTCATTAGAATGTGACAGTCAGAGAACATCTCTCTTGTTACCTTTGCTTCCTTATTGCCTAGCAGAGTATGTAGTTATTGCATAATAGTTGTTCAAGGAATGATTTTAAAGTACATAAATGGATGAAAGTCATAATAAGGCTAAGAAATTTTTTAGACTATCAGAGTCCATTGTCTCCCAATTATTAAAGAATATTAATAGAGATTTATAGTTCATGATAAAGAAAAGCTATCAAAACTACAATCATCCATTTCCACCATCCACTGAAATAGTGTTGAAAGCAAAACATAAGCATCAAAGAGTTCTTCAGCTATTCATATTGATCAACATTCTTCTAGATATCTGAATCCATTTCCACAACTTATAATTTAGGGCTGCCATAAAGCAAACCACTGGAACCATTTAGGAGTAAAAGGATCTGGATAAATATTTACCTTTGGTATGTAACTTTTTAAAAGAAAGACTATGCTAACCTGAAGGCAGAATGCAAACTTTCTATTGCAGGGGAACATTCTAGCTCATAGTTATGTTCCAGAACTAGAATACTTTGTAAAGTTTCCATTTCTGGCCTTATAGTGGTAACATTTTTATGACTGGGTACAGAAGTGACCAGTGGATAAAACCTTACCTGCAGAATGTGACTCTGGTGGTTGGAAAGACATAATCCTGGAAGCTGTGTGGGTGTGAAGAGGGTGCTGAATGGAGAAGATGGCTTGCATAATGTTCTCACAAATAAATATTTCTTCTTAAATGAGATGAGTAGGCAGTAGGTAACAGGAATCCAACACTGTGAAGATGTGCCAAGAACAAAATACTAAGGAAGATTTTAAAATGAAATCAGAAAGTATATACAGTAAGCAGCATTTTAACTTTATATCAGAAATTGTACTTCCACCAACAGTCATATGAACAGTAAAGGCCAACAAGAAAACAAAATCAATGTGCAATTTAAAAAAATTACAGTTTCCTAGGTTCTGTAAACCCTATCATAGAACAAAGATAAGTAAAGAAAAGAAAAACAATAAATAATTGAAGAGTCGGCAATATAAAAGAAAAACATTACAGAAAAAGAGGATTTGAAAACAAAACATGTTAAGGCATTTAAACAAATTTGAGAAATCATTTTAACTATAATCTCATTATAATTTGAAAAATTATGTATGCCATAATGAAGAAATGAAATGAATCAAAATGGATGTAGCCTATGCCTAAAAAAACGAGCTAACCCCTCTGGTTAATATATCGCTTAAGTAAATTGTCCGTTGATAAGAATACAAGTACCAGGGGAAAGTTTCTTTGCTCATGATTCCTTGTTTTCACTTGTATTTCTACCTACCTCAACCCTTGAGAATATCCCTTGTGGTGGGCCATAACTCTGGAGTTGATGTATACAGAAAACTTGCCAGCATCCTCTCACTTTCTTTGTCTTCCTATGGATTAGAGTGTTTTTGTTTTATTTTTAGTCATGCAACCTTTAAAACATATTATATTTTTGAATTCAAAATAAAGTATCCTTATATTTTCTACTTAATTGATAGCTTTTTTAGAATTGTAGGCAAGAAATGCAGTAGTATTGAGAAGATTAAATGTTTTTTTTTAATCTCCAGTTTATCCCTGCAAATTCCATATGCTATATGTCAAAATAATTATCTATAATCATTATTTTAAAAATATACTAGAGAATTGAAATGCTCTGCTACTAACTTGCTGTGTAAATTGCAATAAGTCAGTTAATATTTCTGGTCATCCGTGTCCCCACCAGTTATAAAATAATGTTATAAACTAGATTAACTTCAATGTTCCATCCCAGTGCTATGATTTAGCATAAACTTGCTTCCCACTGATTAGTTTGCAATTTCTGAGAATTATTTTCCTTGTTTGTGCTTTTTTGAATATACTATATTACTATAAATTCATTAAATATAGTTTTTAGTAAAGAACACTTGAGAAATACTGGTGATCAGGTATCACAAACACTTCCAACTTCTAATAAATAGATAGTATTAGAGCATATGTACAAGTTCATCTTTGGGTAATCTTTTAAAAATATAGAAATTTCAGTAGGTAATAATCACCATTCATTAAAACTTCAAATTGCAATGTTAAAAGCATTTTTTTCTCAATACTAGTGAAAGCCCACATCTGGATTTTAAAGAGGTAGTTTTTTTTTTTTTTTAAAAACCCAAAACTATAATTAATTAAAATAATATTGCACCTGTGAATAATACATATGAATTGTAAAAGCATATCATTACTAATTCTTAATAACTGCATAATTATTCATAGGAAGCTTGATGTTATATGATAAATGGAGAAAGATATTAAAATGGATATAAGTTCTGGAATAAAAAAATACATTAGATTATTACTCTACAATAATTTATTGATACCCAGTTAAGCAATGCAGTGTACTATGTAGTCGGCATACAAAAGTAAACCAATGTCACTAACTTTAAATTTATAATATAAAGACACAAGTGTAAAAACTCTGGCTTTTTCTATTTTTTTGTTGTTGTTGTTGTTGTTGCAGCCTTTTTTCCCTTATTTTAGATTTCCAAGTGTGTGTAAAATGACTTCTCTCCACCATATTTAACTGATAGTAGGATTTTAAAAATCAAATTTGCACAAGCATTCAAAGATATCAATTTAATATAAATGATAATAGCTTCTTTTGATTTCATTTTTATGACTTGCCACATAAAGCTGAGTTGTCTTTAAACACTATGTTATTTAATTCTTACAACTGTATGACTTATGTATTATTAGATGAGGAAATATAGGATAAGTAGATAATATTTAACTTGCCCAAGGATATAGTAAAAGTAAACTGCAGTCAGAACTGAAATTCTGAATTCTTCAAAGTTGATGACATTGTATCATGTCACCATTCTATATGGTCTTTATTGTGCATGGTATAATTTTCTGTTAATTTAACATCTCAATATAAAGTCTTCTGGGTGTCAGCCAATGTTTGTTTGCATCTTGAAATGGATATGAGATTAAAAGTGGAAGAAAATAATATTGTCAAATTGTCTTAAGATCATATGAGTTTTATAACTAAATATTTAGCAATACTTTATGACTTGCCTAATAAAAGAAGGCATTAATTCATGTGATACGCTCAATATTAAAATATACTGTGAGTTAACAGGAACATGCTTTGTGTATTTAAAATAAAATTTGAATTTAGTGCTAAAGTTAGAAGAGCAAATAGGAAATATTTGAGAAAAGTTGAATATCATATAATAATGAAATATTCTTAAAGAAAAGGATAGAGTGAGTATTGGGAAAAAAATATATTCCCTTCTCTTTTCTATGCAATAATTCAAATTTCAAAGATAGCTGTCTTCCTGAAACATTTGTAAATAACCAGCAGAAAAAAATATGTATAAATAGGAATACAACCATATAAAATAATATTGGAAATAATCAAATACAGAAGAAGTAGAAGCTTTCAATAATGCTAAGAAAAAAGTATACATAACTGTAAGTCCGTTTAGAGCTAGGTAAAGAACAAGGACTAAATAAATTTTAAAATAACTGGAATTTTTTAGTTGAAGGAATTTCAAACATTATTTACTTAAAATTATGTCACTAAAACTTATTCTATTGTAAAAAAGTATTGCTAGGTTTTAATAAAAATTCAGGAATCATGAAAACTTACTAAAAAGTACCTGTCCATATTTATTAACTCATGACCTCAGGTTATAATTGTTTACATATCATGACACTAAAATGACTTAAATGGTTGGTGTATTAGTCCATTCTCACACTGCTATAAGGAACTACCTGAGACTGGGTAATTTATGAAAAAGAAAAAAAAAAAGGTTTAATTGACTCACATTTCCATAGGGTGAACACAAAACATGGGTGGGAAGCCCTCAAGAAAATTACAATCATGGCAGAAGGTGAAGGAGAAGCAAGCACATCTTACCATGGCAGAAAGGGAGAGACAGAGAGAAGGAAGAGGTGTCACACACTTTTAAATAATCAGATCTCAGGAGAACTCACTCACTGTCAGGAGAACAGCAAAGAGGAAGTTGGCACCATGATCCAATTACCTCCAACGATTCCCCTCCTCTAACAGGTGGGGATTACGATTCAACATGAGGTTTGGGGAGGACACAGTGCCAAATCATATCAGTTGGTGATTTCAGACAAATGTTGACACTGCTATGTATAATATAGCATAATATCATATGAAGGCAACCTCCCATAAAATAAATGATTATACACCACTTTGTAAATGTCACCCTGTATTAGTTTCATTTTAGTAAAATTAAGTTCTCCTAACTGTAAGTTTCTGTTAAATGTTGGAGTTTTAGCTGAGCTTGGAGAGAAAGAGTGCTGAGCTTCCAGGGCTTGGAATGGACAATTAAAGCAATCCATCAAAGAGTGAATCCTTTAATCACTTACCATGACAGTATGAATAATAACACAAAATCCAGAGACGGTGCCAACTCCCCCGGATTTATTTCCCCCATGAAATGGTGTGCCAGTCCAGGCCAGGTGGATGAGTGCAGATGTGGGAATAATCACACTGTTAATGAAGACTCAGGAGGATCCAGCACTTTCATAATGGTGTATGGAATGACAGAGACTGATGGAGAAGGGCTAGAAGTAGAAAACTACTGGGTACTGAGTCAGAGTTGGGAAAAGTGTCTTCAAAGTTTCCCCCTCCTCTTTATCCCATAGAGAAATATGGTAGAGACACCTGAAGAAGATCTCTTCCCATGACCTCAGATAAAGGAACCTAGGAATGAAGACCCAGTGAGACCTGTTATGTAAAACCTTTGTAATTGCCTATGGTCATGCTTTAAAAAACACAGACAGCTTTTTAAAGAGGAGCTGAACTCCTCATTAACCATAGATTCTAACTGCTAACAAATGATGCACAAACGGCATGCTGATCAGAAAACAGCATTCAATTTTCATTCTGATAGAAATGGCAATATCGACAAAGTGTGATAAAAATTTAAATATAATATTTTTAGAGAAACTTGAAGAACAGTGATAATCCAAAGAAATCCCAGAGAATTTAGCAAATTATATTTGCTTGGTTTATCTATGTCTTCGAACAGAACTCTAGAAAAGAAGTAATCAATGTGTCACTGGTAGAGGGTCGTGACTGCAAGTTGTCCAGGCTCTTGGCGTTTGGAACAAAGAATTGGACAAAACACCCAGCAAAGCAAAGAAATAATGAAGCAACGAAAGAATGAAAGCAGGGATTAATTGACCACAAAAGTACACTCCACAGTGTGGGATTGGACCAGAGCATTGCTCGAGGGCCCAGATACAGAATCTTCTTGGGTTCACACACTCTTTAGAGGCTTCCCATTTGCTGCTTCATGCTCAACTCACGTAACTGCAGTGGTAGCCCGCAATCACTCTGATTGGTTGCAGAAATCAGCCAACCAGAGGCGAAGTGAAGTTATAAAGGTCACACTCCTGTGCAAACATCTGATTGGTTGCAATCAGAGGCTAGGGTGAAGTTACAAAGTTGAAAATGAAAACTGAATGAGCTATCAGTTTGATGTCTTGCTGACAGCCAATTTCCCATCTGCCGTGCAGAGAAGGTCAAAGGGAGTAGCCTCTAGTCCTTTTGTTACTTAGGCATGGAAAGTTAGGATTTTCCTTTAAATTTCTTTCTAGGAAGTCCACATGAAACAGCCTTAGGTTCTCTGCCACCAGATTCTGTTCTCCTGCCTCAAATGTGGCACTTCCCTAAAGTGAATGATCAGTGTATCTTCATAGAAAGCCTCACTTCCAAACATGTAGGGTGTCGGCCAGACACGGTGACTCACACCTGTAATTCCAGCACGTCAGGAGGCCTGCAGATTGCCACGTCAAGAAATGAGACCATCCTGGGCAATGGGTGAAACCCCATCTCTACTAAAAAAAATATATATATATACAAAAATAAGCTGGACGTGGTGGCACTCACCTGTAGTCCCAGGTACTCAGGAGGCTAAGTCAGGAGAATTGCTTGAACCCAGGAGGCGGAGGATAGGGTGAGCAGAGATGGAGCCACTGCACTCCAGGCTGGCAACAGAGCAAGACTGTATAGAAGAAAAAAAAAAGGTAGAGAGACTACTGTGACAGGAGCCTTTGACTCTCTGACAACCCTTTGATAAACCCTGGCCACTGATCTTCAATATCTACTCCCGATGACTAACATGGCATCAAATTCAGTTCCATCCATATCACTGTGAAACACTCTCCATGAGTAACTCATATCAAAAGGAGAAACAAAGGAATAGTTGTATCTATTTCCCATTTAATGGCTGTGTGTTAACAAATGAACCCCCTAATTTAAGCTCTGCTGATATCAAGGATTAGTTTAAACAGCTGAATTCAGGATATAAAGAATCTAAGAAAATTGTAGTGAGTGTTGAAAACTGTCAGTTTCCATCTGAGAATTAAGACAAAACTGGAACTACTCTGGAAAACAGATGTCCTCTAAAAAAAAGTGAGGAGTGATAAACAGGTGGTTATCAAATTTATAAAATATTTGGACTGATGTCATTATTGAGTTTTCTTAAATCATCGTTACTGACAAAGACTGAAAAGAACACAAAGAATGAGAAATTGAAGGAAACACACCATCATTAAAGAAAAAAGATTACAGCAACATCAACCATAAATTGTTGCAAATAACTGGCAAATGCTAGGAATTATGAAACAATATGAGTGATAAAAGATGATAGAAACTTTTTGGATATATATTTTTTAATCCAATAGTTATTAGTTCTCACTTTTCTTAGCAATCATAATATGTCCAGGCTAAGACAATCACTCTACATAAGATAGAGAATAAATTCAGGATGAACAAAACTTGACTGAAAGGATGAACTCAGAATGCAATAATGTTGATTTGCCTTAAAATAGTGGCCCTGGAGAGGGAAAAGATAAATAGATTTGGAAACAATTTAGGAGTCAAAATAAAGCCATAATTTATGAGTGTGGAGAGTGAAGAAGAAGATAGGATCAACAATAGTACATAACTTCCCTGCATAATGAAATGAAAGGTAGTAACTATCTTTGAAATATGCCACCTTATATTAATAGCTGAATCTTAACATTGTATGCGTGGCGGAGGTCATGTTTCATTTGGAAAATGTGGACTTTGAGGCACCTGTGGAATATCTGAGTGGAAAATTTAAATGAACATTGATTTCAGCGATGTGAAATATGGCCAGAGTTCATTGACACAGTGAACAGGAAAAATCAGAGCCAGTACACCTGAGGAAATTGGGCGTAAATATTGGAGAAGGCACACAGCCTCCAAAACTCACAAAGCTGTAGCCAAGAAGGAGCTGGAACTCATTCTCATTCAGAATTTATGCAGATGTTTGGAGATTAAGATGTCACTGTGATGGGAAAAGGGCAACAGCAGAAGAGAAACATTTGGGTGACTGCCCTACTTCAGTTCCTATAACAAAGATGACATCTTGGTGAGAACTGGTAACTGAACATCTTCCTAAAAGAAAAAAAATAGCTAAATATACCAGTGTTTTTAATATGAGAATCTTCAAAACTTGTGGAGGAGCTGTTTGCTAATGTTCTCAGAAATAGTTTACTTAAAACAGAATAGTTTTGGTAAAATCTTAAGGGAGAAGAAGGCTGAGAATCTTATGGTCTTTTATCTATTTAAATATAACTGTAATGATATTCCACCACTAGCTCAACATGGATTATAAAAATTTGCTTGTAACTGCTTCACTGGTTTAAAAGAAATAACTACTATAAAATTAAAGAGAAAGCAGTAATAATTTGACTATTATATAAATATACAAATATAAGAGGACACATGATCTGTTAATACATATCAAATCCATCAAGATGTATTGAATTAACAACAACAAAAAATCTCTACAATGGACTGAAATTTAGAGGAGCTGAAACACTGGGTTTCAGAACTTGACTGAAACTATTAAATTCAAGAACACAGCATTATAGTTACAATCTAATGATCAGCATGCTCTGGATAAGGAAGCTGTGTTTGCCTTAACATCTCTTTTGTGTGCCTAATATGATGGAAACTTAGGCATCTGACTACTAACACTGGCTTCTGCAACTAGGTATTGACATTTACTTCTCACAACCTTCTGTGCTAACAGTGGAGGTCAAAAGCAGTGACAATATGGTCTTTCTCTGATTTCCACCTTCCAAATTACATTGAAGAGCATTTAATTTGCAAAATGTAATTACTATACAGAATGTTTGTTGCAAGGAAATCTGAAAAATATAGGATTCTTGAATTCTGGACATTTTATTAAAGAAAAGAACCTCACAAGAATAGATGACAGAATATCTATCCAGCAAATTTATCAAATTTATCACACCTGTAATCCCAGCACTTTGGAAGACCAAAGCTGATGGATTGCCTGAACCCTGGAGTTCTAAACCAGCCTGGGCAAGATGGTGAAACCCCATCTCTACTAAAATGCAAAAATTAGCCAGGCATGGCAGCATGCGCCTGTAGTGACTAATCAGGAGGCTGAGATAGGAGAATTGCTTGAGCCTGGGAGGTGGAGGTTGTAGTTAGCCATGACGGCACCACTGTACTCCAGCTGGGGGGACAGAATGAGACTCCAACTCCCCCCCAAAAAAAAAAAGTGATGGGTAGAAGAGAAGAAATATCTTAAAACATGTCCAAATAAATATTATTGCTTATCTGTCCTGCTGCCTTCTCCCTTTCTCATTCCCTACAGAAACCCTGTATCATTTAATTTATGTTTCATTGCTTAGCCCATATGTTCAGTTAGAGCTGACTCCCTGTTTGACTCCTGAGGTAGTTGATTGATGTACAGGTAATTCCATTCATCTTGTCAGTGATTGGTTTATAGTAATCATGAGAATCAAACCAATGAGTTTCTCACCATGGTTAGCTAAGAAATATTGACAGTCCTCTTTATTCTTTTTGTTAAGATTCAGAAAATGAACCATGGTGTATGTGGAAATAAGAAGCAGAATTACTGCAGCCACCTTACTACCACATGATCCAATAAAGTTTGGGAGTAGCTTGCGTTAGGTTTCCTATTATTTAAAATCCAGTGTCTTTTAATTGATGCAAAAAATAATCAAGCAAAATAATACAAAAATTATAGTTAAAAGTCATGTACAGTAGATCTTTTGTTCTGCTATGATCATGATCTGCTTTCTAATGAATTATATGTAATTTATTTATTTAAAAATATCATAACAACATGAACAACTGTCAGAGCATGATAAAAATAAATCAGATATTTGGAAACTAAACGTTAGGTAGACTTGATATACTCTTTGGCCTAATTGAGGGAAATAAAATTACAAGCCCTGATAGAAGGCTTGATAAGATAGAATAGGAAATAAACAAAAACAGATGAAAATAGTACCAGAAGGCAATTTATCTTTATCCATGAACGGGGTCAAAACATAGGTGTCTAAAGGCATCTCTATACAGAACTGTACAGGCATACCTCATCTTACTATGTTTTGCTTTATTGTACTTCACAGATTTCTTTTTTTTTTTTTTTTTTTTTTTTTTACAAATTGTAGGTTTGTGGCAATCTTATGTTGAGCGAGTACTATGGATTTTAATAAGTGTAGGATGACATGCATCTGGCATTATAGCATCATAAAGAATAGTTGCACTGTCCTAAAAATCCTTTGTTCTCTGGCTTTTATCACTCCCTCTTTGCTAACCCCTTACAATCACTAATATTTTTACTGTATCCATAGTTTCACTTTTTCCAGAATGCCAAACATAGGCATACATCTTTTTTTCCCTGCACATTGGTTTATTGTGCTTTGCAGATATTTCATTTTTAAGAAATTAAAGGTGTTTGGCAACCCTGCACAGATCTAGTTTTTTTTTTTCCCAACAGTGTGTGCTCACATTGTATATCTGTGTCATCTTGGTAAACTCAATATACCTTAAACATTTTTTATTATTGTGGTATCTATTATGGTGATCTGTAATAGCTGATCTTTAATGTTACTACTATAATTGTTTTGGGGTGTCACAGTGCAAAGGAGAAAAAAATAATAATTTGATTTAAAAATTGGCAAAAGATTTGAATAGACATTTCTCAAAAGAAGACATGCAAATGATCAACCAGTATATACAAAAATGTTTAACATCACTAATCATTAGAGAAATCCAAATTAAAGCTATAATAACAGTTAATATGAATTTTATCCTAATGTCAGGTAATAACAAATGCTGGAAAATATGCAGAGAAAGAGAAACACTATTGATAAAAACGTAAATTACTAAAACTGTTATGGAAACAGTATAGAGTTTCCTAAAAAATATAAAAATAGAATTACTAGAATCCAGCAGTTCCACTGCTAGATATATACCCAAAAAGAAAGAAAATCAGTTTATTGAAGAAATATCTACACTCCCATGTTTATTGCTGCACAATACACAATAGCCAAGATATAGAGTTAATCTAAGTGTCCATTCATTGATCAATAATTCATTGATTATTCAACCATAAAAGCAAAGTCCTGTCATTTGCAACAACATAAATTGAACTAGAGGTCATTATGTTCAGCGAAATAAACTAGGCACAGAAAGACAAACATGATGTGTTCTCATTCATGTATCAGACCTTAAATAAAGAGCTCAGGGAGTTAGAAAGTAGAATGATGATTACCAGAAGCTGGGAATCTTTGTAGGAAGAGGAGGATAAAGAAAAGAGGGTCACAGGGTACAAAATACAGTTACATAGAAGGAATAAGATCTATTATTTGGTAGCAGTATAGGATGGCCATAGTTAACAATAAGGTATTGTATATTACAAGATAACTAAAAGAATATAATGAGAATGTTCAGTTCTGGGATATATGTGCAGAACATACAGGTTTATTACATAGGTATGCACATGCCATGGTGGTTTGCTTCACCCATCAACCATCACCTATAATAGGTATTTCTTTTAATACTATCTCTCCCCTAGCCTCCCACCCCACAACAGGCCCCAGTGTGTGATATTGGCCTCCCTGTTTCCATGTGTTCTCATTGTTCAGTTTCCACTTACGAGTGAGAACATGCAGTGTTCGATTTTCTGCTTCTGTGTTAGTTTGCTGAGAATGATGGCTTCTAGCTTCATCCATGTTCCTGCAAAGGACATGATCTCATTCGCTTTTATAGCTACATACTATTCCATGGCATATATGAGCACCACTTCTTTATCCAGTCTGTCATTGATGGACATTTGGGTTGGTTCCAAGTCTTTGCTATTGAAAATTGTGCTGCAAAAAACATACATGTGCATGTGCTATTATCATCAAGGCACCAGTGACTTTCTGCGTTTGTCTTTGCAGGTGAAATGATTTCTTGCAGGGAGCATATAGTTTAGTCTTCCTATTTTATTCATTCACACACTCTGTTTTTTGATTGAGTAATTTAGCCCATTTACATTCAATATTATTGACAGGTGAGGACTTACTCCTGCCATCTTATTATTTGTTTTCTTCTTTCATTGGTCCTCGCTTCCTTTCTTTCTTCTGGTCTTTTTTTGTGTAAAAGTAATTTTCCTTGGTAGTATGTTTTAATTTTTTTGCTTTTTATTATTCATCTATCTATTATAGTTTTTTGTTTTGTTGTGAACATGATGCTTGCAAAGAACATCTTACAACCAATTATTTTAACTGGTGAAAACTTTAATCACAAGAAACAGAAAAGAAAATAAAGCAAGCAAAGAAAAAAAATCAAAACAAAACACTCTATACATTAACTCCATTCAAACCCATAGACTTTATTGTCTCAATTTATTTTCATATTTTTAACTAAAAGTTTGTTATTGTTATGATTCTAGATAAGTTTGCCTTTTAGTGTTCCTACCTAAAATATGAGTGGCTTAGGCATCACAATTACAGTGCTAAGGTTTTCTGTATTTGTATATGTAGTTATTTTTACCTGTAAGTTTTATAAACGTCAGATGATTTCTTACTGCTTTTAAAATCCTTTTCTTTTAGATTGAAGAAGTCTCTTCAGTGTTTCTTGTAAGACACATCTGATGGTGACAAAATCTCTCTGGTTTGCTGGTCTTGTATATTAGTTCATTTTCACTCTGGTGATAAAGACATACACAGGAAAAAGAATTTAATGGACTTGCAGATCCATGTGGCTGGGGAAGCCTTACAAAAATGATGGAAGACAAGGAGGAGCAACTCATCTCTTACATGGATGGCAGCAGTCAAAGAGAGCCTGTGCAGGAAAACTCTTTCTTATAAAGCCATCAGATCTCATGAGACTTATTCACTATCATGAGAACAGCATGGGAAAGTCCTGCCCTCATGACTCAATTACCTCCCACTTGGTCCCTCCCACAACAGGTGGGTATTCAAGATGAGATTTGGGTTGGGAGGCAGCTAATCATAACATCTTATAGTCCTTATTTCGTCTTTTATATTTAATGATAATTTTGCTAGATACAGTATTTGAAATTGTATATATTTTTTAAATATGTTATTCACTTCCTTATGGCCAGTCCAGTTTCCCCCAAGTCTGTTGCTAGACATAATAGTTCCTTTATATGTTATTTGCTTCTTTTCTCTTGCTGCTTTTAGAATCCCCTTCTAATACTTGACCTTCGAAAGTTTGATTTTTATAAGCCTTAAAGTATTTGTATTTGGGTTGAATCTTCTAGGTGGTCTTTGATCTCTCTGTATCTGAATATTTATTTCTTTCTGCAGGTTTGTAAAGTCATTTATTTCATTGAATAAATTTCCTATTCCAGTTTCTTTCCCTAAATTTTGTAGAAGGTAAATGACTCTTAGATTTGCTGTTTCAGGCTATTTAATAGATCTTTGAGGCACACTTCCTTCCTCTTTATATCTTTTTTTTCTGATGACTGTGTATTTCATATTGCCTGTCTTTGAACTCACTAATTCTTGATCTGCCTCATCAATTATGTTGTTGAGAGACTGAGGAATTTTTCAGCTTGTCAACTAAATTTTTGCTAGTTTTTTTTTTATTAGTGCAATCTCTTTATTAAATGTATCTTATAGAATTCTGAATTCCTACTCTGTGTTATCCTGAAGTCCGTTACACTTCCTCAAGAGAGCTATTTTGAATTCTCTGTTGTGAGTAGGCACAAATCTCGGTCAACTCTAGGATGGTCACTGATGAGGTCAAGTTTTCCTAGAAGTTCTTGACATGTATAAATATTCACCAATGTCTGGGCATTGAAGACTTTGGTACTTATTCCATTCTTCTCAGCCTGGGCTTGTTTGTACATGTCCTTCATGAGATGACTTTCCAAGAATTTAAAGAGTTATTAGTGTTATGACTTAAGCCTGTGGTCACTGAAGCCATTTCAGCACTAGCAAGTGTTCTATCCCAGGAACTGTTGAAGACTCCTAGATACATAGCCTTGGTGGCCTTGGGGAAGATAAGGTGGAATTCCTTGCGTTACCAGATAGTCTTTCACTCTCTTTATTCTCTTTCTCCTAATCAGAGGAAGTCTTTCTCTAAGATGGGCTTTCTGGAGTTGGGAGAGGTGTGATTCTGGTACTGCCATGGCCACCACAACTGGCAGCATTCTGGGTCTCACTTGAAGCTGATGGCATTCCAGGCAAAGAGGGTGTTCTAGACTCACTGGTCAGGAGAAAAAGCCTAAAACTGGCAGCTTCAGGAAGCTTCCTGATGCTTTATTTTACTGTGGCTGAGCTAGTACCCAATTTGCAAGATATAGTTCTTACTCTTACTTTTCTTTTTCCCCAGTTAAAAGAGTCTCTCCTTGAGCTCTATTGTCTAAAGTTGGTGAGGGTTTATAGAGGCACTCCATTGGCCTCCATAGCTGCTGTCACACTAGGATGCATGCCAAGTCCACTGCCTCTGGGACCCAAAAAGCACTAAGGCTTGTGCAAAAACTAGTTCTCACATTTATTTGAGACTCCAGGCCACTTTAATCAGCCAGTGGTGAAACTGGCGTGGATTCAGTTTCCTTCCACTGGAATATAGAATCAGAGCATAAGTGAAAACAGTAAAGTTAAATTTCAGCATATCAGTTTTATAAAGCAGTTAGGTATGGTGACTTAGCAGAACATAGGAAAGCAAGAAAATGTGTCATACTCATACCAAATTAAGGATGTTGAGTTATGTTACTAATGTACACAACTTTAATTTTAACACTATCTGCCAAAATAAACTTTATTCCCTATAACTTAAAATGTGTGCGTATATGTGTGTGTGTGTGTGTATAATACTTTATTATGTACAGTTAATTCTACTGCTTTGGCTGCAATAAAATCAATTTTGAAATAAATGAAGTGTTGAAAATTTTGCTAGTTGGTTAGATGCTTATCCTTTAAATTATACTTTTCTTGAGGAAAAGTATAATTTAGTCTGGAAATACATATTACTGTAAAAATGTATCATCCTTTTTTAGGAAGGAGTATTATAGGTTTCATTTTAGTTTCATGTTTGGCATCTCAAAGAATTGAATTTCAAATATGAATCATAATCTTGAAAATCTTTACCACTAAAATCTTGGAATGTATCATTAACAACTGACTTATCTATGTATATACTATTTGATACCAACGGCTTTTTAAATGTCATGGGGGAAAAAAAAAACAACTTGGTGAACTCTCAACTAAACAACCAAGACTTCACTGAAGATTTATTCCAATTCTAGAATTGTTCCTTTTTTTTTTCCAGCTGACTATCTTCATTACCTTAAGGCCTAGAACATTATTCTACTGTATTTATATGGCTTTCTCACTTTTATTTTGTAGCATGGGTTGCACCAACCTTTTCACTATAGAATTTTACTAGATATTTGTCATTCAAATTTTCATCTGCTTTATAATTGGATACACCTTGAGGGCACCACATTATAGTAAAAATATTAGAAAAGTGACCCTCAAGGTGTATTCAGTGGTGAAACTGGCTTGGATTCAGTTTCCTTCCACTGGAATATAGAATATAGACAAACCCAGGGCTTGTCTGAATGCTCCCTTTATGGGAGCCAGCAGAATTCTTCACTGTGTTGTGTTCCATTGTGACAGGGCAGTACAGAGTTCCAAGGTAATATCCCAAACTCACTTTGTTCTTCCTCCTCCAAGAACACAGACTCTCTCTCTGTGCTGTGCTAACTGAAGTTGAGGGAAGGGTGTGATCTAGGCAAACAAAACTGTCTTTCCTACCCTCTTCAATGTCTCTGTCCTCATTACTACATTATAACAGGTACCATGATAGGTCATCTGATTTTTCTGTGCTAAAAAAGCATTTTTTTGTAGATAGCTGTTAAGTTTGGTGTTCCTGCAAGAGTATGATCACTGTAGGTTATACTTGGCTTTTGGTCAGCTTTCTAATCCATCCTATTGTCTTATTTTAGCAAATTTCAACAGCCACCCCAACCTTCAGAAACTATCAGCATGATCAGCCAGTAGTCATCAACATTGAGGCAAAATGCTACATCAGCCAAAAGATCAGTCTTGCTGAAGACTCAGATGACCCTTGGATCTTTGTAGCAATAAAACATTTTTTAATTAAGTTATATACATGGTTTATTTTAGGCATAGTACTATTGCACAGTTCATATATCACAGTAAACATAACTTTTATATGCACTAGGAAACAAAAAATGTGACTTACTTTATTGCAATATTAGCTTTATTGTGGTGGTCAGAAAATGAACCTTAGGTTATCTCTCAGTTATAACTTAATAGTAAGGGGAAACCAGAAAAATAGCATCTAGAAGACCATTACAGCACAACAAAGTTGGATCTCCCCCTCCTCCCCCGGCCACCCTGTCTAATTATATGCTTAAGCAAGAGAATAAGAGCAATATTCAGAAACCTTAAGCCTTTCCAGGACTTTACCTCTTCGCCTGTTCTATTTATTTTCAGGTTTTAAAGGAAAGGTGAGGGTTAAAGAAACACACAGAAATGCAGGCTTTATGTCCCGCATAAAACCTACAGATGTGGAGAACCAGCCTAATGCCAGCGCCCACTGCTGCTTACAAGCTGGAGGTCCTTACAGGGATGGACGGGAGGGGTCTGAGCAATATGGCTTGCTGCCTGGCAGGATATTGATAAGATGTTCCCATGAGGAAATACTTCCAGCTCTTGTTTCAGTGAAATGTGGTGTTCCTTGCGTTTTCTCCCACAAGAATATGATAGGGATGTTTTTTAGGCGTGTCTTTGTCCAACAGGATGTGACAAGGATGTTTCTTTCTTTCTTTCTTTCTTTCTTTTTTTTTTTTTTTTTTTTTGAGACGGAGTCTTGCCCTTTCGCCAGGCTGGAGCTGCAGTGGTGCAATCTCGGCTCACCGCAACCCCTGCCTCGAAGGTTCAAGCGATTCTTCGGCCTCAGCCTCCCAAGTAGCTGGGATTAGAGGCACACGCGACCACGCCCGGGTAATTTTTGTATTTTTAGTAGAGATGGGGTTTCGCTGTGTTGGCCAGGATGGTCTTGATCTCTTGACACTGTGATCGGCCGGCCTCGGCCTCCCAAAGGGCTAGGATTACAGGCGTAAGCCACCGTGCCGGGCCAAGATGTTTTCTTAGTTGGGCCTTCACCTTTATTTGGGCCTTTGTCTGCCTTGTGAGCAATCAGGTGGTTAGGCCGGATGTTTCTCACATCGAACTTTCGTGAAATTTTTCACTTTGATCCAAGTTAGCAAAATAGAGGGAGCTTACAAAATGGTGCGGTTTGGACTAACATTTTTGCCTCTATTTCTTTGAAACATCCTGAGAGACTCAAGTAACAATGTTTCATTTTCATATTGTGTAGCTGTGCCAGTTGATATTTTCCTTTCTCATTATTTCATGCATATTAAATAGTAGACGTATTGCAAAACACTAGAGTCATAACCTATAGCTGTATTTTTACTTAAAATTCATAAATTTGATAGGTACCCTTTTCATGGGTAAGAGTGTTAATGTCTGCATTTCTTATGCAGTGGAGACATTTACAAAGTTTGAGTCAGAATTAGTTATTCACTAATGTTATATGGCTCCATTGTCAATTTAAAAGACAGACTTTTAAAATCCTTAACATTTTATTTGTTTTTACTTTGTATTTGTTTTTTTCTGCTAAAGACAATTGAGATAATAAGCTAAAATAGTTTAGATTATATATATATATATATATTTATGTATGTATGTGCATATATATACCTATGTAATTACATGTAGACTCTTAATGTGTATAGAACAGTTATATATAATATGTGAGTCTAAAATATATAGCAAAGTGATTAAATAATTATGTATTGGTTTGGCATGGTAAATTGTCTTATTGTCAAAATATTTCCTAATCTTCCCTACCTCTCCCCATTCCTCACCAGACTTATCCCAGAAGGAAGGTTATACTTTCAGCTACACTGTGTAATTTGCCTTGGCCAATAAAACATGTATGTGAATTTTCATGAATACGGTTTAGGAGCTGTTGAGTAGTTTCTACATTTTTCTTCTTGCTCAACTCTGAAAGCTGCATGTTTCAGATATAGGCTGCTCATAGATCCTTGGTTTGAAAGTGTAGAAACCCCATGACGGACGTTAGTGTGGTTGCAAGCT
Source organism: Cheracebus regulus (assembly GCA_963574635.1). Taxonomy (NCBI): domain Eukaryota; kingdom Metazoa; phylum Chordata; class Mammalia; order Primates; family Pitheciidae; genus Cheracebus; species Cheracebus regulus. The sequence continues at coordinate 24,741 of CAUYQU010024861.1, forward strand.
ACTAAGACTGAGGGTCATCTCTTGTCATAGTGTAAATTGACCTAAGCTCACTGAGTGCATAATTCCGTATAGGATTGTACATCATACCACACATTTTGTACAAATTATATATTGTGATTTTTACAACAACTTGTTATTATCTGCATTTGAACATGAGAAAATAAGACTCAGACAGGTTGAAACTGCAGAGCTAACTCAATGATGGTCTCATTTTTAAAATGTGTATCTTTAACTACTACTCTATATTTCATCCATTTATTATAAAAATAAATCGCATGACTCATCAAAGGCACATACACGTCCAAAAGAAAACAACTACAACTGCAGCATGGTTACCATAATTTCAGGTCTTGGTCTCTGTTCAATACATGAATATCTTGCATTAGATTCCAAGTAAAAAAAACTGTTCTTCCTCATAGAGAATTTTGTTTTACCTCAGTGCTGACATTTCTATATAATAGATGTAAAAACATTAACAATTATTGTATTTTATTCATTCTTTGAATTATTTATGTAACTTGAAAATCAAAATAAAAGACAGTATTAAATGACAATTTCTCCTCACAAAAAACTTCTGAATCTGAAAGAAACCAGTCTCATTAGCCATTTCTATATTTTCCCAGACATAGCATATGCATATACAAGCAATACCCTATAACTTTTACTATTAAATATTAAACTGCATAGGTCATAACATAGAAGATAAACACACATAAATTGTAATATTAGGAGATTTCTCATTGTTTTAAAGTAGGATCATGATTTGCTCTATGGATGCATACACATGTGCATGTATAACTGTAGGAAAAACCTACCAGAAATACAGAGTTAAGCCATTTTATAATTTTGTACATATTGGCAAATCACCCTCATGAGAGGTTTTACCAATTTTCATTTCCACAAGTAATGCTAAAGAGATTTCTCACACATTTGTCTGTAAAAATTCACTAGGAGAATATTTCAGTGTGATTTGATTTGCATTTTTTATATCTAAGGCTGAACATTTGTTTCATTTATTTAAGATTTGCTTATATTGACTTTTCTGTGAACTCTCTGCTCATATCATTTCCTTATTTTTATTATGAGTTTTAATATTTTACTTAATGATTTGAAGAAAAGATACTTAAAAATTCAGAAAGTTTTATCTTTGTCTATATAATTTCTAAATATTTTCCAATTGTTGGACTGTTTAGGTTTGGGGATTTTTTATTTTTATTTTTTGCCATGTGATTTTTTTTTTACTTTGATCATTTTTTTTTGAGATCACTTTCTCTTATTGCTTCTAGGTTTAATGCTTAATTAGAGTATTACCAGTGACATAAAATAAATTCTCTTAACCATTTTAAAAATTTATTTGATAAATCTTATTTTAATCACTTGGAATTTATTCTGATATATGCAGTATAAATCCACATTTATTGTATCTATTTAGTTTTTAAAACAAATATACTAAAATTATAATCTGTTGTCACTGTTGTCATATTTCCTATGGTAAATTATTTTTAAAGACTGTCACAATAACTCCTCCTGTCCTTCATGTGCTTCTTGCATTGTGACTTTGTCACTCTATCTGGTGGTAAAACTTTATTCTTCCTTTAAATTTGAATTGCTCCTTGGAATTGTTTTGGATACATATGAGAAACATACATTTCTGGAAATTTTGTTCAATGGATTTTGTGTGAAAGTTGATGTAGTATGCATGACCACAATTATTTTCTCTTTCCTTAGAGAAAAATTATGTTAGACTAAACTAATAGTAAAAGGATGCACAAATGAGTCTGATACTTAAGCTACCAAAAAATACTCAAAAGTAATAAAACTTTTTAATTTGTTTAATTTAGTTTCATCTTCTTTTTAAAGAAGGTCCACAGTTTAAAAACTTTTTTCCTAAAGTAAATAAACTAGGATTATTTTCTTCCAATAAAAAAATGAAAAAAACCCAGAAAGTCATGATCTGTATGGAATAATTTAAAAAATGGAATTTTCAAATTTAATGCAACAAGAAAGGATAAATAAAATTTTGAAATGCTATAAGAAACATTTAAGACTCTCCTTACCTGTCAAAAACATTATAGCCAACATTCCTATAACCAAAGACAAGTTAAGAGAAAAGCATAAAAAAATTATTTCACCCAAGTTTTACATTACATGGCAGCCTTCAGAAAAGAAGACCCAAAGAACCAAGGAAAACTTTATATTGCTATGCTCCCAGAAGAATGAACAGTCATGTAAAAATGTGATTGACCCAAAAAATAGTGTGATCTTGTGGTAATAGACTGAGGGGGACACTCAGCAAAGCCTATCCAGATTTGATTGGTCTTTCTGTGAAGCACTCCTACCCTCTAGGTATAGGGCATGACCCCTCTGTAATGAAGGTCTTATGACCTACTTTCAGGCAAGTAAGTCAGATAATTTCTTTATGGCCAACTCTCACACAGAAATAGAGAGGAAAATCAGAGTGGCTTTGTTGCTCCTGGGAACATCTCATTTTTTTTTAATTCAAAGTACTTTGAGAGTAGCATTTTCTGATCCCTGACAATGTTTGTTAACTGTGATGGTTTGTTTTATGTGTCAACTTAGCTAGACCATGGTGTCTAGGTATTTGGTCAAGCATTGTTCTGAATTTTCTTGTGAAGATTTTTTTTTAGATGAGATTAAATAGTTACACTTTGAGTAAAGCAAATTACCCTTCATAAGGTAAATAGGTATTATCCAATCAGCTGACTTCTCCAGGACAAGAGGGCATTCTGCCAGTAGAATGTGAACTTGAGGTGAAATATAAATTCTTCTTAGGGTCTACAGCTTGCTGGGCTACACTGCAGATTTTCCAGTCTCTCAACAATCATGTGAGCCAATTCCTTAAAATAAATCTTTCTCTTCTCTCTCTCTCTCTCTCTCTCTCTCTCTCACACACACACACACACACACACACACACACACACATACACACACACCCTATTGGTTCTGATTTTCTGGAAAATCCCATTAATACAATAAGCAAGCTAGGAAGAGAATAATTTATTCTTTCATAGTAATTCAAATTATGCATTTTAAAAGTAAGATAGTTCAGAAGGAGCTTGTAAGTTTAATGTGTAAGTGACTTAGAGTCCTAGGTGGCATGTACTGACAGAATGTTACTCTTCTCTCAACATGTAAGATGACATGGGTAGCTACTTTCAAATCATTAATTGAAGATAGACACATTAGTCTTGGTTATAGATGGCTCTAATTTTAAACTGGTGTTATCTGTAAATGGATATTCATGAGGTTATTCATTAACTCAGTAAGTGGTTCTAATGGGTAGCGGCTAAGGAGTCTTCTGAATGAATGGAATTTCATAATATCTGTTTGTTTTCAGTTTACTTTTCTTTACTTTCCCTTGTAGAATGTGATGGAGAATTTATCTTTCCTATTCAAGTCTGTATCTTTAAGACCTATCTTAGTTTCTAGCATATATTATGTTCTCAGTAAATGTGTGTGAAATGAATAAATGAGTAAATCATATGAGATTTTTTAATAGAACATCTAGCAAGATTCATATGGAAACATTAAGCTTCTATAATTAAATAAACCAAATGAAAATAAATATAATTAGATATTTATTTGAAAAGAGAGCTAGGCTTATCATAATATAACAATGTCTTTTAAAATTTTCAGTACATATTTACCATTGTGTTTAACTGTTGTAGCTAATATTTGTAATCTCATTATATGGTACACATCAAAGCCTTATCATTATACATTTATTTTAGTGATCATTTGATTATTCTACCTAACTGGAATATGAGTTTCAAAACTGCTAATACAATAACTTTTTGTTGCCCAGCAATATATCCTTAGGTCTTAGCAGAGAGTTTGACCCCAAACAGAAACCCAGTAGGTGATTTTGAAGGACTGACTTAATGATGTCTGCACTCCCATGTTTTTGCAGCACTGTTCACAGTAGCCAAAATGTGCAATCAACCTAGGGCCTATCAGCAGATGAACAGACTTTTACTAAATAACAATTTATATGAAATGTAATTTTGGAATTATTTCATAGATATTTGATACATGTTTCTGACTGTAGTTTATTTATAGATTTGTTATAGATTATTATTATTAAGAAATAATCACACGCAGGAACGATATACTGTTTCATATCTGAGAGGTTTTATTTCATTACACATTGAGAATGGAAAGATACTATTCATGTCATAAATCAAGTAAATATTTGACTTTGAAAACTTAGTAAAATTGAATTTAAAAATAATAACAATTTAAGTTGAGAAAGACATAATTATTTCTTTTTACAATAATAAAGATGCAGAAATTATGGCCATTACAATGGAAAATGACAAATATGCTTATGTATATGAAAGTAAAATATCAAGTACATTTTTTCTTTGTAGTCATCACAAAAGTTTGAAGCTACTTTGATATCTTCAGAATTTTAATGAGCATTATTTCAAGTGAAGTCACATTCAAGTAAATTTGTAACATAAAACAAAAAATATAATTGCAACCAAAGTTTTTATTGAGGTTAAAAAAAAAAAAGCTAAGTAAAATTCTGAACTAGTTTCTAAGTAAGTAATACTCTTTCTCCAATAAAATACTATTATAAATCTGTGAACACATTGAATTAAATAGCATTTCTACTTATGTGGCAAATATCAAATTTTCTAATTTCCGGTAAATTAGCTTATTTGTTTTCATGCACAAATTAAATATGTTCATAAATATCTTAGAATGAAAATGTAAAACAAACTTAAAAATTTTAAGCACTGGGATATTTGTTTACCTCCTTAAAGCTAAAAATATAATTTAATTATTATAGCTTTAAACATGTATGTATCTAAAGCATGTAAACAAGCATATTTCAGAATAAAAAAAATCTAATTTTTTCCAAGCTTTTCTAAAACACTAAATGTAAATAATTGCATTTCTTATTAAGTAGCAAATTGAAATTTTAACAATAATCTTACTTTAGTAACAGGCGACCTCAGTAAGTAACCAGCTTAAAAAATAAAGTCAAGCAGATTACTTATTCAAGAATTAAGTCTGTAGCTAGTTATAAGTTATTTGGTTTTGTTGACTGATATACAATATTTCTATTTTACCAGTAATTTGCTGCCTCTCAAGGAGTGTTTGCCAACTTTGCCTTTCTAGTGAACCACTAAATAATGAGGCTCTTCAGTAACAACTTCTAGCCTTTTGTCTTCTCTCACTAAATTTACCCTCAAGTGATTTCATCTCTTGTTAGTATGAAGAATGAATTAGCAATTATGGTATTTAAATATATATCCCTGGGAAACATATTTACTGAGTTCAAATTCATCTACTCAGTGATTTACTAGGTAATTCTATTGAGATGATACAGAAGTGTCTGAAATGTAACATGTACTGAACTTCTGATTTTCCCTGAAATCTTCTTTAACCCGTCTTGTTGATTTTGGTGCATTTTTAATCAATTTTCTCAGAACTAATGTAGTAATGTAAGTATTATTCTTTATTTCATAGTTGTTGATTTATTTGTTACTTATTGCTTCTCCATATTCCATCTAGACCAGAATTTCTCAATCTTGGCACCACTGTCAATCTGAGGCATATATTGCTTTGTTGATAAGGGCTGTACTATGTATTGTAAGACATCTCAGGCTTCCAGCCCCTAGAAAACAGTAGGAGTATAAAATAAAACTGTTTCTAGACATTGTCAAATGTCACTTGGGGGACAAAAGTTGAAAACTACTGCCCAGATTGTAAACTCCATGAACAACGGAGATTGTTTTTCTTCTCCACCATATTTCCAAAACCTAGAAAAGCAACAAACATAAAAATTATACTTTATAAATACATTTGCTTACTTATCAAGTGTTATTGATATATCATTGCCAAAACATTGTGTATAAAATATAAAATATTTTGATGACTAGCAAAAAGAAAACAAAGCAAAAAACTTATTTTACTGCAGTACTGTTGATTCACCATTTTCATATCTGTTTGTATCAGTTGTTTCTGTGCCAAATACTTTGATATAAATGTGGCCATGGTTGTAAGCACTCTTCATTATTGACTTAGTATATTATTTAGTGCACAGTGTAGTATCTAGTACACAGCTTAGTGTAGTATCCAGAACACAGCTCTCTGTCTTAACATTATAACTGTCAGTGCTCACCCGATGATTCAAGGTCAATCAGTGTACAGAATATTATTTCTGAAACACAATTCCAAGGAAACCTTCCTTTTGTTGCTTAAGAAACACCTAAATAATAATACTCTTCTTGTTTCATTATTTTTTTGAAACAGGGTCTCACTCTGCCCCTCTGCTTGGAATGCAGTGGCATGATCATAGCTTACTAAAGCCTTGATCTCCTAGGCTGAAGCAAATCTTCCTGTCTCAGCCTCTCCATTGGCTGGAACTACAGGCACATGCCTCTACACCTGGCTAATTTTTTGGATTTTTAGTAGTGTGAGGTCTCTTCATGTTGCTCAGGCTGGTCTCAAACCCCTGGCCTCAAGCAATCCTCCCAGGCCTCCCCAAATACTGGGATTATAGGTGTAAGCCACCACACCCAGCCTTATACTTACTTTTTTTTTGCTGTTTCTGCTGACCACCTTTTGTAGATTGTAAAGTAGACACTCAGCCTGTCAGTGTGAGCCACATATTTCTACAATATGACAAGATCTCAGTGTGTACTCTCAAACATTGTCTGACATCAGTTTATAGTTTTAGTATGTTTACAGTTTTGTGCTATTTTTAACAATAACATAAACTATGATCAGAAATGATTTCATCTATTGCATTTAGGAATTATGATTAAAACTTATTTATTCAGTCTTCACTATGAGCCTACAAAGTATGTTTTAGTGTTATTGACTGCATGTTTGCATCTTCCCAAAATTAAATGCTGAAACAACCCCAGTTTGATGGTATTAGGAGGTGGGACATTTGGGGCATAACTATGTCATAAGGATGAAGTCTTCATGAGTAGGTGATACAGTTTGACTCTGTGTCCCCACCCAAATCTCACATTGTATTATAATCCCCATGTATCAGGGAGGTACCTGGTGGGAGATGTTTGAATCATGGGGGTGGATCTCCCACGCTGTTCTTCTGATAGTGAGTTATCCATGAGATCTAATGGTTTAGAAGTGTGTCACTTCCTCTGCCTCTCTCTCTCTATCTCTCTACACTAACTAGGATAGTCACAGTATGAAAAGACAAATGTGTTTGAGACAATGTGGAAAAATTCTATCCTCTTACATTGCTGATGAAAATGTAAAAATAGTACACCTTTTAGAAAAAACACTTTAGAAGTTTCTCAACATTTAAATAGAATCACTATTTGACTCAGCAATTCCACTCTTAGGTATGTGCCTGAAACGCACATAACAAGTATTCAAACAAATACCTGTGCATAAATGTTTATAGCAGCATTAGTCACAATGTATCACAAGGTAGAAACATCCCAAATATTAATTAATCATTAATGGATAAACAAATGATCATATGGATATACAATGAAATATTTTTTCAGCATTTAAGAAATGACATAATGATACATGCTAAAATATGGAAGAACCTTGAAAATACTTTTTTCTAAATGAATAAGACCAGACATAATATCCTATAATGCAGTATTTCATTTATATGAAATATCCAAAAGAAGTGAATCCACAGAAACAAAAGTAGATGGTTGGTTATGTAGGGATAGGAATAAATGACAAAAATGGAGAGTAACTGCTTAATAGGCACAAAGTTTTGTTTTTAGTGTGATGAAAGTGTGTGACAACTAGAAACAGGAGGTGTTAAACAGTATTGTGAAGACATTAAATGCCACTCAATGTTTCACTTTAAAATTTTTAATTCTATTTGAGAATTTCACCTCAATTGAAAAAATAAGGGAAAAAAGTGACAACGATATATGTTGCTAGATACTGCATGGAAATCTAATTATATCTGGTCCAGATTCACCTGAAAAGATTAGTATTTTATGTCATGCTGATTAATATTGACATGAATTATGGCTATATGTTTGCTTTTGCTTTTTTGTTCTCTGTGATGGTTAATTTTATGTCAACTTGACTGGATTAAGGGATACCCAGAGAGCTGACAAAACAAATTTCTGTGTATGTGTAAACAGATTACCAAAAGAGATTAGCATTTAAATTAGTAAAATGAGTAAAGATGATTCACTGTCACTGATGTGGGAAGTAGAACATCCAATCTTCTGAGAGAACAGAAAGAACAAAAGGAAAAGGAAGGATAAATTCCTTCTCTCTTTGGCAGCTGGGTTCACCAGCTTCTCCTGTCATTAAGCAACAGAGACCCAGGTTCTCTGGCCTTTTGTCTCTAAGATTTGCACTATCAGCCCCTGACTTTCTCAGACACAGTTACACCATCAGCTTCGATGGTTTCAGGGTCCCTGGACTTCAGATCAAAGTACATTACACTACCACCATCTCTGTTTCTTTTCAGCTTGTAGAAGGCATCATGGAGATCATGGGGATTTTCTCTCTCTCTCTCTCTCTCTGTCTCTCTCTCTCTCTCTCCTACAGGTTCTGTTTTTTGGGGTTTTTTTTGTAGAATATTGACTAATACATTCTCATTGCCTCAGTCAGCACCATAGCCCAAGGGCTTAGAAAATGTCTGATCTGCTAACATCACTTTCCCATAGTGCACCTTTAGGTTCTATGAGTCTAGAGGCAGTAGTCACAGGTTTGGGGTGGAGGAATGTTTTCATGAGGAAAGATAATCCAACTCCTAGTAAATCTAAAACTATGGAGAGTTTCTTTTCTTCATGCCAATAGACTATCCACCAAATAAAAGAGGCAGTGTACTGGCAGTGGTAATTGACCTTTACCTTCATCAAGTTCATGGGGTTGTTTCTCTACAATGGGGATCTAGAGATGTATGTTAGTCACTCAGGTTGTCCTCCAGTGTACCTCTTGGAACTGTTATTCCCAGTTTTAATTGTAAATACAGCACCCATGGCTTGATAGGAGCATGACCCTAAGGAACTTAAAGTCCTCAGAGATTAATATCTGGTCAACCCACCTGACAAACCACCTAAACTAATGGAAATAAAATTAAAAGTTGAGATTTGAAGTTATTGAGTATCAGTAGTGGAGAAGGGAAATGATGAATGTTTTTTAATGCATTAGAGACAGCTGGAGTGGCAGAACTTCTAGTTTTTTCCACTAACCCTCTTCTAATACATCATTAACCTAAAGAAGCTTTGCCTCAGATGTGTAACTTAGCCTGAGAAACAAGTATACCTATGTGGTACAGAATGGGAGCTGAAGTGGGTATTGAAGTGGGTATCACCCACATTTCTTTCACCTTTCAGTCAACCATCTTCCAGCATCAGTGAGTGTTGGCTGATTAAAAAGTCATAGCTACTACCTTTTCTGGAGAATAGTAATTAGCCAAACTGGAAGCATTTTGTTCACAATGCTAGACTTCACACACACACTGGAACATCTCTCAGCATTGACTGACTACAATATACAAGGAGTCCTTCTGTTCTAAAGGTGAGCCTTACTCTTAGTGCTATTTGCACACCAGATTATTCCCATGGGACTAAACTCAATCTAGCTGAGACCACATTCTTGCTTAGTTTCCGATACGACCTTCCTGTACTTCCTTTACTCAACCTTCCCTGAAGGCACTCCCCCAAAATATTCCTTAAGCAAAAACCCTGATTTCAGGCTCTACTTCTGGGGAAAAAGACCTAACAAGGGTTTAAAAATGTGGTTATGAGTTTGGAAAAACTTTGGCAATCTTGTTTGCAGCATATTACATTCAAAATTTGTAGTTGGTTTAATATGGTGAATAGTGAAATATATTTTGAATAATGTTTGTTAATGGAGTATCTCTTCCTATGATCAGTGTTATACAATTTCTCTTTCCATAGGAAAACTGTCAATGTGCTGAAAAAAAAATGAATAAAAAGGAAATAAAAAGAAAATAAAATTCCCTGGCATTTTACCTAGAGGAAATCTTAAATAAAAAAGGAAATTCCAATACTTAGGGTAGAGAGGTGAGGTACTCTAACTGCCAACTGCACATGCAACATAACCCCAAGTCAACTCATTTAGCCTTTTTGACCTAGGTAATCTTATCTATACAATATCTGAGTAGTTTTCCTTTGTGATACTTTTGCACTAATTCTCTGAGAATGATTATTATTGTCTGCATGTTATTTTTAAAGATTACTTTAAATAGTATATTGCAAAATAGAATGCTAACCAGCCATAATTAAACATTTGTAGTTTCATTCTCTAGAGTCAGAATCAGGAAATTAAATTTTATCACAAAGTAAATGTGGTGTAGGATCTTATGCTTGACACTATTTTTATATGGCTTAACTTCCAGAAAGATACACACAAATACCATTCAATTGTTTCAATGATAGTTAAATATATATATTTAATAGTTAAATATACATAGTCAAATATATATATAATGAATCATAGTATAGTTTCCTCTCTTTTTTTTTGTACCAAAGACATATAGATAACCACAAAATCTTAATTAATTCATTTGTTAAGATATTATTTTCTTTCAAACTTAATTATAACTGTCAACATATAAACTGTGACAACCAGAGTCAAAACAAATAATGAGAAGACAAGTTAAGCAAATTCAGTTTGGGAAACAAATTTAGTTATGTCAGTTACTTTCTACTTGTCACAATTGGCAATACTTTACCAGAAAAGTTATCACTATACTACATTAGTATAATTATTAGTAATAAAAATTCAAACATCCAAATAATGTGAATGGATTTCCTACACAAGGAAAGGAAACACGCTTTTAAAAATTCTAAAGAAGAAATGAGTCAAGGCTCATGAATGTTATAGCAATAATTATTTTACTGTGTTTAAAAAATTTCTGTGTCAGAAGTTCAGACATGTACTCTGTAATTTTAGATAGAATTGGCTCTTAAGAGTAAGATCTGCTATGTAGGTGTAAAACAATAATATTAGGATATTAGAATAAGTAATTATCTGTTCAAAAGCTTTAGAAATGCCTTCCAATTATTCTGTCAGCCTGTGGCAATAATAGAAGACCACCCAGGGAGATTTCTGAATTCTAAATCCTGTCCTTCTATTGTTTAAGAGTTATTTTGTCAAAGATTACATCCTTATAGATTTTTAAACCAATATAAGTAGAGATAATGCTTTTTTCTAAGATCTGTGTAGATAAAATTTTACCAACATCTTTTCTTCCAAGGTTTTAAAACAGAATTCCCCTTGCAACAGCAACAGATGAATCACACAAACTGTTTAGGGAAAGAGATTCCTGCTACCTCCTATTTTGAGAGAAAAATAAGTCTATCTGGAGTCAAGGTGAGAGAGAAAATTATTGGAAATAATAATTGCATATACCTTAATATGAAGATTAATCTTGAGGTCTTGTTTTAGTTGGTAAATTATAAAGCTATCTTTTCCACTATAGCAAGATGACCACCCTCACATAAATTATTAAATAAAATTTATTATTGTAATACTCTAAAGAGAGCAGTAATGGTGAAGACTCAAGCTGCACACTAAAAAACTAAGTGTCTTTCAAGATGCTTTACTTTGAATATTAGATTTGGTATTATCTGGAGATCCACTTTCGGATAGAATTTGAAATATTTTTATGGGATATATAATATGTGGAGATCTTGTTTCAATGGGAAAGTTACACACCAAAACCTTCACCCCATTTCTTACTTTGAGACTTTGGATTTTTTTCTCTTAACCCCCACCGAACCTACTTCCTCTTTGATAAATGCTGGCTATTTGCCAGAGGTTTCATAAATGTAAAATAACATTTAATATAAAATATATATGACTCTGTCATGTAAACTATAAAGCTGAAATATTGTATAAGTTAATATTGTTAAAATGATAATACTATCCCAAATTTCTAAAGGATTCAATGCAATATCTGTCAAAATATCCACAGCATTTTTTTTAGCAGGAAAATGTATAATATATATGGAATCTCAGGGGACTCCAAGTAGCCAAAACAATCTTAGAAAGGAACGGAACTTGAAAAAAGTTGAAGAACTCACACTTCTTGATTTAAAACTTACTTACTACAGGGGATTTGGGATAAAATGGCTGACTAAATGCAGCCATGAAGAGCCTCATCCACTGAGTGAGAACAAAATTTTGAATAAATTACCATGCTTCAAAGAGATCTTTTTGAGACAGAATACTGAAAGTAGATCAGTCAGAGTGGTGGAAGAAATTATAGAAAACACAAACCTTCTTGGAATTCCAGAGAGTTTTTCAAAATCTTGGAAGAGATTATGGCTGAAGGCAGCCTAATCCTCTTACCTTGATCTAATAGCTAGGTGTAGATACAAAGGAATGTAGAGGAGTTTATCTAAATAGCTTGTTTACTCATGTGCTCATAAGACCGACCTTTGATCATCCAAGAGCACATGACTGCTCTCTACTCGGGGGGTCTGCAATGTTAATTACCCTCTAATGGTGTTTACTTGAGACCTTTGTCATTTCATCTGTGCTAAATAATGTGAACATCACCAGCTTATCATGGCTGCTGTTGACTCTGGCAGAGGTCCCCTGGCCACACTGACTGGCAAGCATATGTCAGTGTATGTCTTTCAACCATCACTTGGTTGAGTCTGCCAGTCAGACTAGACAAGACACCAAGGCTGAAGAGGTAGAAAGCTGTAAGCCTTGCATTGGATTACTGACTGCCAAGATTTATTCCTAGCCCTGAATAGCTAAGGAAGTGGCAAATGAAGTGATTTATGTGCAACCCACTCTCACAGTGAACCTCAAGATCTCAGCTACAAGAGATCCCATGAATCACATAGACAATTGAACTGGCAGGGGAACCTGCCCAGAGAGTAGGTAGGGACAGAGCTGCAGCCTGCATGGAACCCAGGAGATTTTACATATAGACAGTTTCCACAAAATATGAACATAAAAGCCCATCTGCTAAGTCTCTCCATATTCCTCTCAGTGGCTCTAGCCTTTGCTAACTGCTGGACCAGATTAGAACAAGGCTGTCTTTCCTATCAGACTTTGGAACACCATGTACCGCTCTCTGTTGGTCCCTCCATGGATCCACGCCTATAGGAGCAGCCACACAGCACAGTCTCCATTGCCTGGTAGAGTGCTTTGACAACGTCTCCCACTGGAGTGCCTTGCTGGCAGCTGCCAGACTGCACTGCCAGAAGCCTGGGAGCACCTCAGCCTACATGCCCACCTGGTATTCAACCTTGAGTGGTTAGAGAACAAAGCTGATAGCCTTATCCCAAATCCCCAGGGTCAGAGGACACCAATCGGATGTGAAACTGAGATTTGTGGCTGGACATCAAGCCAGAGAAAAGCCCTCACTCTAAGAACACTAGGAAGAGGGAAGCATGGGTTCAAGAACATGGTGACAGCAATTGAAAGGGCTCCCCTAAGTTCCAGGAATCAATCTGGAGGGGGGGGGGTCATCTCTCCCCAGCTCCAGGCTCCTCTGCCACAGACCACTGCTATGAAAACTCTGAAATACAAATAGGCACAGAGCTAAGAACCTATCTACACTTAAAAGAGCTATCTACTGGATTGCTGCCTGAATTACACCACCACACACACACACAAAAAGTTATGCTAGTATACACTGCCTGTGAAAACCAGTGCAGGAATCTAGCCACAAATAAAGATTCCATACAGAGCCTTGGCCCTCTGTAAACGTCCAATCAACTATACTCAACTCATCTCAAAGTCAAACCTTCAAGAGAATTAACGAACATAAAATTCAAAAGCCCCAATCAAGCAACAACAAATTCTGAACAGTAAAGGAAAACCAGCCCTCTCAGATGAGTGCAATAAGTATGTCAGTTTAAAACATCAGAATGTCTTCTTACTTTTAAGTCATTGTAGTAGCTCCCCAGCATTGTTACTTAACTGGATTGAATTGGCAGACATGACAGACAGAATCCAGGATCCGAATGGCAAGAAAGCTCAATGATATCCCGAGGAAAGCTGAAACTCAATCCAAGAGATCCAGGGAAATAAATAGTTGAAAGACAATATAGTCATTTTAAGAAAGAACCAGGTTGGAAATGGTGGCTCACACCTGTAATCCCAACACTTTGGGAGGCTGAGGCAGACAGATCACTTAAGTCCAGGAGTTTGAGAGTAGCCTGGGCAACGTAATGAAACCCTGTCTCTACAAATATCAGTAAATAAAAAATAAAAATAAGAGAAAGAACTAAATCACATTTCTAGAACTATAAAGTTAACTACAGAAATTTTGTAATACAATTGGAAACATTAACAATAAAATATAACAAGCCGATAGAAGAATGTCAGAACTCAAAGATCAGTCCTTTGAATCAATACAGTAAGACAAAAACAAAGGAAAAATAATTTTTAAAAAGTAGCAGAACCTCCAAGAAATATGAGATTATGTAAAGAGACCAAACCTATGGTTCACTGGCATTCCTGAGGAAGAAGGGGAGAGAATCAGACACTTGTGAAGTATGCTTGAGGATATAGTTCTTGAAAAATTTCCCAGTCTCAAAACAGAGGTCAACATGCAAATTCAAGAAATTCAGAGAATTCCTGTTACTTATTAGACAAAATGATCATCATCAAGACACCTATCAATCAGATTCTCCGAAGTCAACATGGAAGAAAAAAATCATAAAGGGAGCTAGAGAGAAGACCTGCTTACAAAGGGAGCACCATCAAGCTAGTAGCCAGCCTCTCAGTAGAAAGGTTATAAGCCATAAGAGACTGAGGGCCTATGTTCAGCATACTTAAAGAAAAATCACAACCAAGAATTTCATATCCTGTCAAACTAAAGTTCATAGGATTCATAAGAGAGCTAATGTGGAAGTAAAAGAATACTTATTACGACAAAAACATACTTAAACTATAGCCCACAGACAATAGCTTGGCTATTATAAATAGTGCTGCAGTAAATATAGGAGTGCAGATAACTCTTTGACATACTAATTCCCCTTTTTTTAGATATATATCCTTTAGTGAGATTGTATGTCATAGGATAGTTCTATTTTTAGGTTATTAAAATATCTTCATACTGTTTTCCATAATGGCTATACTAATTTACATTGGTACCAACAGTGTACAAAAGTTCCTTTTTCTCTGCATCCTTGACAACATTTGTTATTTTTTATTCTTTTCATAATAGCCATTCTAACTGGGGTGAGATACTATCTTATTGTGGATTTAATTTGCATTTGCCTGATAATTAGTGATATTAAGCATTTTGTCATAAGCCCGTTGGCTACTTGTATGTTTTCTTTTGAGAGATCTCTAGCTCATTTAACCATTTTCTAACCAGATTGTATTTTTTTGCTGTTGAGTTGTTTGGAAGTCTTGTATATTGTGAACATTCACCCCTTGTCAGATAAATAATTTTCAAATAGTTTCTTTCATTCTGGAGAAGGGGGCAGGGCTCAATGGTGACTGGAAAGGGTAGATGCAGCAGCTATACCAAGCCACCATTCCATTCCCTGGTAGGGAATGTGTAACATTTGCTTGAGATCCCAAGGGGCAAGCACAGCAGTGACTGGCAGAAGTATATGGAATGACTCCAACAGGCAGTTTCCATGTAAAAGAGGGCACAGATCTAGCTCAGGTACACAGTGGCAGTGTGCAGTAACAACTTGGCGGGTAAATGGAGCAGTTCTTTCAAGGCATTGTTACTTCAGGAGGAAATGTGTAACTTCAGCTCTGGCCTAACAGGGTAAGATTCATCCACAACTGAGAGGATTAGGTGGGACATCTCCACACCGCTTGGCCACATGGGGGAGGGTGCAGCTTGACTTGGGGATGTCAGTCTACCAGGCAGGGGTGGCTCAGTGCCTTTTACCCTCAGGAATGAAAAGGTGCCATAGACAATCAGTCCCAGAGCAAGACATACTCCATTAGTAGTTTCAGTTCCAAGATGACATAGCTCAGTAGCCACAGGGGCCAGAAGGGGTAAGACACAGTGTTGGCTTTTTCTTCAGGGGAAACACAGCTGTGTGGACTCAAGGAAGCTTCTTCTGCTTCCTGACTTATCCTGGCTACTGTATGGGGAGGCAGATGCCAAGTAGAACCTTCCCTTTTCTGAATGTCTGTATTAGTCTGTTTTCACACTGCTGATAAAGACATATGCAACACTTGGTAATTTATAAAGAAAAAAAAGGGTTTAATGAACTCAGATCCATGTGGCTTTGGAGGCCTCATAATCATGGTGGAAGGTGAAAGGCATGTCTTACTTGGTGGCAGGCAAGAGAGAATGAGAACCAAGTGAGAGGGTTTCCCCATTATAAAATCATCAGCTCTCATGAGAATTATTCACTATCACAAAAACAGTATGGGGAAAACTACCCCCGTGATTCAATTATCTTCCACCAGATTCTTCCCATAACACATGATAATTATGGGAGCTACAGTTTAAGGTAATATTTTGGTGGGGATACAGCCAAATCATATCAGTGACTATCCAGAGTTTCTGTGCTCATCAGGGTTTCTGTTACTCCTTTGATAAACTTTGGTGCTTTCCTTTAGTCACTTTTGTCAAATGTAGTCATTTATTTGTTGGTTTTGCTGTTTTTGTCAGGGGACAAGTGCTAGCAGCATCTAATCATCCATCTTGCTGACATTAGAATCCCCCTTTAGGTTTCTTTTATAGTTTGTGTTGATTTATGTCTTTCCTCTACATGGACACTGCTTTTCTGTCTCGAGATTTTTTTTAGTTGTTGAAAACTGAACATTTGAGTTTATGAGGTAACTCCAGAAATCAGATCCTTCCCTTTTCCAAGGATTTGCTGATTTTTAAGTTGTTTTTGTTTCTTATTTTTTTATACTATTATTGGCCGTCTCTGCGAAAAGAATCAACATGAGGTGTTAACTTAAGGCATTTCAGGTTTTTTTCAGAGCCTGCCTCTTTCTCTGGGTATTCATGATCACTGTCTAGTTTCCTCCATATTTAGAGTTGTTTTTGAATGTTCTAGTCTTTAATTACTGGCTCCCAAAAGGGAAAAAATCAACGGAAGGGAAGAGTGCTAGCCCTTTAAATAACCTAGAAATAACTTCAACCAGTGGAGGAGGGGCTTGCAACAGTAAGTGGAGGTGCAATGGCAATGGCCACCTGCCTGTTTCCATCTCTGTGATTAGAAGCAGCAGTCAGTGATTAAAACATAGATATTCAATATTTGGAGGACAGATTCTTTTCAGGGTCCTTTTTGTTCACTCTAGTCTCTGCAAGCTGTGCAGATGTCTCCAGGAACAAGCACACAGCTGCTTGCCACTTGGCTGGGGTTAGAGAATGGGTAGCTGCTACTGTACAAAGATCTGA
The DNA here is from genome assembly GCA_963574635.1 of Cheracebus regulus. NCBI lineage: Eukaryota > Metazoa > Chordata > Mammalia > Primates > Pitheciidae > Cheracebus > Cheracebus regulus. Next base: position 42,055 of record CAUYQU010024861.1, read on the forward strand.
AACGTATCGAAATTAACTGGAATTTACTGACCAAGACTTCCCCTGGAATATGCAAGCTTTCCATATACTTCAGAATACTAAAATGCTTTCATCAGACAGATTTTTGCTAGTGCAGTTGTATTGGCGGGGAGACAAGACATTTTGTGCTTCCTACTCTGTCTTCTTCATGGAATTCTCTTTCCTATCAATATATTTTAAGACAAATAATTTTCTTTAAAATAGCTTTTCTGTATGGCTTAAAATCTAGGGTATACTATGGCATAAATATCTAGAGTTGAAGTCTAACACTTATATTGGTCAGATAACATATTTAAGTCTGTTGTTTGAGACTAAAAACCATAAAAGTGATCTGTAATATAAAAACCAGGCAAAAATAAAAAGAAAAGCTGCTAGTTTTTGCAAACACATAAGAGACATCATTTTCCTTTTTAGATTGAGACTATTTGAAAGGTAATGTTTCGAATGATGCACTATTTATAATATGATGTGTGAAAATGCTAGAATTCCAGAGAAAATATATGACTCACTTTATATGGTGCCTCAAGCTTTTATAAAAGTTACTGTAGCAACGTTCACTTCAACATAAATTAATGAAATCAGAGAAAATATTTCATGGTACATATTAGTCATTCCCATATTCAGAAGATTTCATATATTCGTACTATTTCTTGTGACTTGTTCTGTTTATCACTGATAGAGGGAAAATTGAGTGTCAACATTACCTAAGATTGCCTGCATAAAGTATTTCTTGTTAGGTGAGCTACTCTTGTCACCACAAATTTGCTCCTTAAATATGTATATCTACTGAATACACTAGCACTCTTTTATGTACTAAATACAGCTGTGAACAGCACTAAGACAAAATTCCAGTCTCATGAATTAATATTCTAGTTGTGGCATGTGAGACTCAGTAAGAGTAAGTGATGAGCCAATTCTGTCACAGGCATTTTTTCTGGAGAGAATAACTTAATGTTAGTTTAATGTGTTATAATCAAAGATGTTGATAAAACAAGTTAATTAGTCATTCTATTTGGTCAATATTAGGAATTTTCTATTTGTCATGAATTATGCTAAGCGTGGAGAACATAGAAACACATGGAAAAACTGGAATAGTCATCATCTAAACTTCAGTGTGAAAAGCACCTTATAGAAAATAAACAAGTAAGCATGAAATACTATGGGAACACACAGAAAGGACTTCCTTTTTAGCATTAGGGAAAGGGAAATATTGTAGGGAAAAATAACGTATAAGGTTAGCAGATAAAAGTTATCTATAACCAAGCTAAGGTAAACATAACTTTTCTGAAGTATGGTTATTTTAGTTTTATTTACTAACATTAAAGAGTTTTCTCTTGATTTCATGATAAATATGATTGTTGCAATCTCATTTGTCATTCTAAAAATATCCCTTCTAAAATAAAAAGCTAATATTTAAAACTCCTAGCCAATTATCATTTTGTAAGTTGCTTCAAATTTTTGACTGAAATTAACGTTTATATAAAATATCAATAAATAATGTTGTTTCTATAAGAATCCAAGCTAAGAAAAATTTTCATTCTAGATAGGATACTAAGTAAGCTAGTAGTATATTTGTGCAGAATAAATAATAATAATTTGGCTATGCACTGATATCAAAATAAAATGAACTTAATAAGATACATAAGGTTAAGGTTATGTTGGTCTTTTAAAATTAACAAAATCCTTCTTACACAGGGGATAGAGCAGAAAAAAATATTATCAAGAAGCTGGTTCAGTTTACACTATTGCAGTTCTAAAAAATTAAAATGTAATTTACTAAATAATAAAAAAGTCAAATTTTAAATGACTTTATGAAAACTGTTTCTATCTTTTCTCTTACTAGACATGAATTAAATTCAATTCAAATATTCATTTTTATTTTTTTATTTTTATTTTTTTTTATTTTAAAGATGGAGTTTCACCATGATGGCCAGGCTGGTCTTGAATTCCTGACCTCAGGTGATCTACCCACCTCGGCCTCCCAAAGTGCTAGGATTACAGGTGTGAGCCACTGTGCCCGGCCTCAATTCAAATATTTTAAAACATTTTAAAATTCGAACATTTAAAAAATTGACTTCCCAATAAGTAATTCATTTAATAACAGTGACATTATGCAATTTTTCTCTTCTAATTATTTTTCAAATTAGACAGTAAAATCCATTCTGAATATAAATATATAAACAATTGAACAACAAAGCAATAAAAGTAGCTTCCATTGTTACTAGGTAACATCAATGTATTTTTCAAAAGAAATCTCTGAGCTCCAAGCATATGGTCTTAGAGCACAATGGAGCAAAAAAAAAAAAAAAAAAGAGGAATCTGTGAGTTTATGGCTTTTATTTATGTATTCACAAATGTTGTACATATTGTATATAGTATGCACATATATGGCAATAGTATAAATTTATTCATATATTTATATAAATTGGATAACATTATATTATTCTATAGTTTTTTAGAATTCTTTCCCCATGAAACATATATATATTTTCATACCAGGTTTATATGTTGAATTGACCACATTATTTTACAGCTACATAGCAAGTTATACATATAATTAATCATAACATTATCAAGAACTGTGAAGGCTCTAAGACTTTTCACTCCTTACAAGCTAACAAGTTATCTTGCCATAGGTTAGTGGAAATTGGTTTACCAATCTAGATGCAAATGACAGGATTTCTTTTATTTTTAAGCTGAATAATATTAAATTATATTTATATCTAAATATAATGCAATAATAGACTTTTTAAATCTGTTTTTCTGCCAATGAGCATTTAGGTTGTTTCCATATCCTGACTATTGAGAATAAGGCTTTAAAAATATTAAGACACAAGTATCTTTTTGAGATAATAATTTTACCTTTTGTTATATATATCCAGAAGTAGACTACTGGACAATATTGTAGTTCTTGTATTAATTTTTCTGAGAAATATCCATACTGTTTTCCATAATGTCTATAACAATTTACCTTTCCACCAACTATATACAAGAGCTCCCTTCTTCACACCTTTGTCAACACTTGTTGTCTGTCTTTTTGATAAGAGCTATTTAATAGGTTTCAGGTGATACTGTGGTGTTGTTTTGCATTTTTAAAAATTATTAGTGATGTAGAGCCCCTTTTCATATGCCTGTTGGCCATTTGTATGTCTTCTCTTGAGAAATTTCTATTCATGTTTATGTCCATTTTATAATTGGCATATATATATGTATATATATATATATATATATATGCTATAGATTTGTATGAATTTCTTATACAGTTTAGATATCAATCTCTTATCAGGTATATAATTTGCAAATATTTTCTCTTGTCCCATAGTTGCCCTTTTAATTTGTTGTTTCTTTCACTAAGGAGAGTTATTTTGTTTGATGTGGTATCTTGAGCACTTGTTCACTTTTACCTCTGTTGTCTGTGCTTTTGGTGTCATATGAAAAGCTGCATTTTCAAAGGCCAATATTAAGAAGTTTTACTCCTAAGATTTCTTCCAGGAGTTTTATAAATTCAGGTCTTCCACTTAAGTTTTTAATTCATTTAGTTAATTTTTTTCCTATGATGTAAGAAAGGACTGAATTTCATTATTCTTCATGTGGTTATCCTTTTTGTTCCAACATTGTTTATTGAAAAGACTATACTTTCCCCCTGGTGTATTCTTGGTGTGTTTGCCAAACATTAATTGATTTTTGAATAAGGGTTCATTTATGGGATCTCTTATCTGTTTCATTAGTCTATGTGCCTGCTTTCTTGACAGTGTCACCCTGATTACTGGAGATTTGTAACGCAGTTTGAAATTAAGTGTCATAATTCCAGCTTGAGAAATAACAAAAATCAAAGCTGAACTTAAGGAAATCAAGACATACACACACAAACATTCAAAAGATAATAGATCCAGGAGATGGTTTCCTGAAAAAATTAATAAAATTTATAGGTCACTAGCTAGAAATAATAAAGGGAACATTGCTACTGATCTCATAAAATTAAAGCAACCATCAGAAACTACTAAGTTTGTGTGCACTTCCATGCACACAAGCTAGAATACCTAAAAATAATGGATAAATTCCCGAAAACCTACAATCTCTCAAGATGGAGGCAGGAAGAAATTGATTCCCTGAACAGACTAATAATGAGCTCCAAAATAGAATCAGTAATAAATAGTCTACCAACCAAAAAAAAAAAAAAACCCAGGGACCTGAGAGATTCACAGCCAAATTCTATCAGATGTACAAAAAGCTGGTACCATTCTTACAGAAACTATTTCAAAAAATTAAGAAGGAGGGACTCTTTCCTAATTCACTTTATGAGGCCAAAATTATCTTGAATCAAAAACCTGGCAGAGACACAACAAAAAAGTAAAACTTCAGGCCAGTTTTTTTCTTGATGGACATGGATGCAAAAATCCTCAACAAAATACTTGCAAGCTGAATCCAGCAACACATCAAAAAGCTAATCCACCATGAAGAAGTAAGCTTCATCCCTGGGATGCAAGGTTGGTTCAACATATGCCAACCAATAAATGTGATTAATCACATAAACAGAATTAAAGACAAACACCACATAATTCTCTCAATAGATACAGAAAAGCCTTTGATAAAATTCAAAATATATTCATGTTAAACACTCAATAAACTAGGTATTGCAGAAACATATCTCAAAATAATAAGAACCATCTATGACAAATCTTCAGCTAACATTACAACAAATGAGCAAAAGCTGCAAGTATTTCCCCCTTGAAAACCAGCACAACACAATTATGCCCCCTCTCACCTCTTCTGTTCAACATAGTATTGGAAGACCTAGCCAGAACAAACAGGCAAGAGAGAGTAATAAAGGACATCCAAACAGGAAGCGTGAAAGTCAAATTATCTCTGCTTGCAGACAACATTATTCTATATCTAGGAAACCCCACAGTCTTGGACTAAAAGCTCTTGCAGCTGATAAACAACTTCAGCAAAGTTGCAGCATACAAAACAAAAGGGGAAAAAAAATCACTAGCATTCCTATACAGCAGCAGTGAAGCAGAGAGCCAAATCTGAAAAGCAATCTCATTCAGAATTGCCAAAAAGAGAATAAAATACTGAGGAATACAGCTAATTAGAGAGGTAAAGATCTCTACAATGAGAATTACAAAACACTGCTCAACAAAATCAGAGATGATAAAAACAAATGGAAAAACATCCCATGCTCATGGATAGAATCAATATCATTAAAATGGCCATACTGCAATTTACAGATTCAATGCTATTCCTATGACATTCTTCACAGAATTAGAAAAGACGCTATTTTAAAATTCATATAGAACCAAAAAAGAGCTCAAAAGGCTAAGACAATCCAAAGAAAAAAGAAAAATCTGAAAGCACCACGTTACTTGATTTCAAACTATAGTACAGGGTTGCAGCAACCAAAATAGCATGGTACTGGTATAAAAACAGGCACATAGACCAGTGGAACAGAATAGAGAGCCCAGAAATATGGCCACACATTTCTGACCACCTGATCTTTGACAAAGCTGACAAAATGGGGAAAAGATTCCCTAACAATAAATGGTACTGACATAACTGGCTAGCCATATGCAGAAGACTGAAGCTCGACCCCTTCCTTATCCAAAAATCAATTCAAGATGGATTAATGACTTAACTATAAAACTAAAAACCATGGAAGACAACCTGGGCAATACCATTCTGGACATAGAAATGGGTAAAAATTTTGTTACAAAGACAGCAAGAGCAATTGCAACAAAAGCAAAAATTGATGCGTGGGTTACAATTAAACTTAAGAGCTTCTGAATAGCAAAAGTAACTACCAGCAGAGTAAACAGACGACCTACAGAATGAGAGAAAATATTTGCAAACTATGCATTTGATAAAGTCCAATATCCAATATCTATAAGAAACATAATCCAATTTGAAAGAGAAAAACAAATAACCCCATTAAACGTGGGCAGAGGACATGATCAGGCACTTCTCAAAAGAAGACATATATGCAGCCAACAAACATATGAAATAAAGTTCAATATCACTTATCATTAAAGAAATGCAAATCAGAATCACAATGAGATATCATCTTATACAGGTCAGAAAGGCTATTATTAAAGGTGATATGGTTGTTGAGAAAAGGGAACACTTACACATCACTGGTGGGAATGTAAACTAGTTCAATCATTGTGGAAAACAGTATGGAAATTCGTCAAAAGCTAAAAGCAGAATTATCATTCAACACAGCAATCCCATTACTGGGTATATACTCAGAGAAAATAGGCTATTCTACCATAAAGACATATGCATGTGTATGTTCATTGCAGCACTATTCACAATAGCAAAGATATGGAATTGACCTAAATGTCCATCAATGCTTGATAAGATAAAGAATATGTGGTACATAAACACCATGGAATACTATGCAGGAATGAGATCATGTCCTTTGCAGAAACTTGGTTGGAGCTGGAAGCTATTAACCTCAGCAAACTAACACAGGAACAGAAAACCAAATACCACATGTCCACACTTATAAGTGGGAGCTAAATGATGAGAATTTTTGAACATAAAAAAGAAAACAACAGACACTGGTATCTACTTGAAGGTGGAGGGTGGAAGGAGGAGCAAAACAGAAGAGATAACTATGAGTACTGGGATTAATACCTGGATGGTGAAGTCATATGTACAATAAATCCCTGTGACCCATGTTTAACTATGAAACAAACCTTCACATGTACCTGAAATATAAGTAAAACAAAGACCATGACAACAACCATGATAACAAAAACAAAAAGATTATTTTGCCTATTGGGCATTTTTGGGGTTCCATACAAATTTGAGAGTTATTTTTAAATTTTCTATTTAAAAATCCCATGGGAATTTTATTGGGTAATTCATTGAATCTGTAGATAACTTTGTACAGTATGAATATTTTAACAATAACAATTTTTCTAATTTATGAACACAGGATATCTTTTTATTTGTGTATTCCTCAATTTCTTTCATCAATGTCTAATAGTTTTAGTGTACAGATTTGTCACCCCATTGGTTAAATTTATTTCTAATTATTTTGTTCCTTTTAGTGCTATTGTAAATAAAACTGTTTTTCATTTTATTTAGATATTCCATTTTAAGTGTATAGGAATGCAACTGACCTTTTTATGTTGATTTTGTATCCTGTAACTTCCCTGAATTTGTTTAACCCTCCTAACAATTTTTGGGTGGAGACTTTAGGGTTTTCTATTTATCAAATCATGTCATCTGCAAAAAAATTTAAAAAAAAAGAAAAGAAATACAAATTAACCTTTTATTTTTTGACTTGAATGCCTTCTATTTATTTTAAGGCTTAATTGCCCCACCTAGAACTTCTAGTATTATCTTGAATAGAAATGATGGTAGTAAGTACTCTTATTTCTAATCTTAGGGGAAAACTTTCAGCTTTTCACCATTGAATATGTTTGCTATTGCCTTATTATATATGATCTTTATTATGTTGAGATACATTTCTTCTATTCTTAATTTGTTGAGAGTTGTTATCATGAAATGACATTGAATTTTGTTAAATGCCTATTCTGCATCCATTAAAATTGTCCTGTAATTTTAATCCTTCCTTTTGTGAATGTAGATCACATTTATTTATTTGCTTATGTTGAACCATCCTTACATTACAAGAATAGATCTCAATTATGGTGAATGATTATTTTTTTTTTAAAAAAAGTGCTGTGGGGGTTGGGCATGATGGCTCATGCTTGTAGCCCCAGCATTTTGGTAGGCCCAGGCAGATAAATTGCTTGAGTCCAGGAGTTTGAGACCAGCTTGGCAACATGGTGAAATCCCATTTCTACCAAAAATATAAACACTAGCCAGTCTCCTAACATGGTCTTTTAATTAATTAATTAATTAATTAAAATTTAAAAATTAAATAAAAAATGAAAATAAAAATGTGTTGTGGGATTCAGTTTGCTATTATTTTGTTGAGGACTTTATGTCTATGTTCATCAAAGACGTTGGCCTGTATTTTTTTTTTTTTTTAGTAGTATCCTTATCTGGCTTTTGAGCTGAGGGTAATGTTTATCTTACAAAGAGAGTTTGGAAGTGTTCCCTTATCTTCAATTTTTTGGAAGAGTTTGGAAAAATTGATATTAATTATTTAAATGCTTGGCAAAAATCAGCTGTGAAGCCCTCCATTTCTGGAAGTTTCTTTTGGGGAGATTGTTATTGACTCAGTCTTTTTACTCGTTATGAGCCTATTCATAGTTTATATTTCTTTATAATTCAGTTTTGGTTTGTTTTATTTTTCTAAGAATTTATCTATTTTATGTAATTTATCCAATTTGTCTTTCGTAGTGGTCTCTTATTGATTTCTTGTATTTCTATGGTATTATTGTAATGTCTCTTTTTTCACATATAATTCTATTTATTTGAGTCCTCTTCTTTTTTTCTGGTTTGTATGGCTAAAGGATTTTCAATTTTTTTCTTTCGTTTGTTTGGTTTTGTTTTTTTATTTTTGTTTTTTAAAAACACAGTTGGTATTCCTGCTATTGGGAGATAACCTGCCTCTTCAAAATGACCCTCTTCAGCCTTGAGCTTCACCAGAGGTTTACAACCCTAGTTATAAAGCTCCCATGAATACACTATTGCCTGCAGAACACTGCTCTGTTATTGTTGCTATGATAGAACATAAGTGAGATTCTCTTATTCTGCCATCCTCCTGTCACTCCCTCTTCTAGATAAAAGTTAGAATTTCAATATGTCAAGTTAAAGAAGAATATTATCAAGATATTGAATGATGTTGCATTTTGCAGATGACTTTCTATCCCAGAACACTTGTATATATTTATTGCTGTATACAAAGAAAAGGTAAGCAAATTAGAGCCTTGAGTCCAATTTGGTCTTCAGCCTGTTTTTGTATGGACCTCCAAGTTAATATATATATATATGTGTGTGTGTGTATATGTATGTCCCCTTAAAATATATATATATTTTTTAAAGGGGTGTACAGAAAAGAAAAAAAATAGGCTGAATCTAACAGAGAATGCATATGGCCTACAAAGCATACATATATGCTGAATGGCCCTTTATAGAAAAAAAAGTTAGCAAACTTCTGTTCTGTGATTAAATTGAATAATTCTCTGCATAGTTTCCAAATTTTCTAGTAGAATTGTGTCTAGCTTTTTTGTTTATTCTTGAAAAACAATTTTAATTTGTTCCATTTTGTCTTTACATTTAAATTATAATTAATATTTATATATAGGTTTTAATGTGTATTTATTTTTATAATTTGTTATTTTAAGAATTTAAGTAATATTTGTACTGTCTAAATTCAAAATTATAACATATAAAAAATGACCATTCCATTTTTCTTCTGTGCTATTAATTGTGTGAATTTGATATTTTTCTATGCTATTATTCTGACATTTTCTGACAACATAGTAATTCAGATAGATTTCCCCAAGAAACATATAGAAATTCTAGACCAAAAATAATTAAAATAAGATACATACTCCTGCATAAAGAAAGAGGATCAAAGCCAGTGTAGTACTCTTTTTTTATTTTATTTTTTTTAGCTCTGTCTCCCAAGCTGAAGCTGGAGGGCAGTGGCACCATTGGCTCACAGCAACCTCCACCTCCCGGGTTCAAGCAAATCTCATGCCTCAACCTCCCCAGAAGCTAGGACTACAGGCAAGCGCCTGGCCAACTTTTTTATATTTTTAGTAGAGACAAGGTTTCACCATGTCCAGGCTGAACTCCTGACATCAGGTGATCTGCTCACCTCAGCCTCCCAAAGTGCTGGGAGTACACATATGAGCCACAGCACTCAGCCCAGTGTAGTATTCTTAAATTAACATTTTTTGTTTGTTTGTTTTCAGTATTTTGCAAAAGATATCTGGCCTAGAGTATAAGATAGAGCACAAGGTTTACACATGGATAAAAATCATGACATTAACCCAAGTGGGGCTGAGAACTGGTATAATATTTAACCTGAAATCTCAAAATTCTGTCCTTTATTTTTTTAAAAATGGGGGAGTGACCAGGAAAACCTACACAAGTTATGAGATAGTTTGGGAAACATTTGTCTCTGCGAATGTCATCATGAATGTCATCATGAATGTTTTGATCTGGTTAAAGTTCCAAGTTACAATTCCAAGTTACTATATCATAAGGAAACACCATAGAACAATGTACCAAACTAAAGTTGGAAATATTATGAACTGATCGTTTTAGGTTTTTTTAGCAGGGAATAGGTGTATTGCCAAATCTAAATACTTAAGAAATAGATATAGCTATATATCCATTTAATGTTGAGCCAAGTTTTGAGTAAATTAGCGACCATTTTCACTGTCAGTCAATAGTCAAGGACTGCATACATTATATATGTAAGCATTATTCCAATTTTTCAGTTTTATATCTATTAAGATTTTCAATATCATACTTGTGAAAGAAAATCTAAATTTTTGACTGAAAGGCTATTAGACTTTTTTTTTTTTTGCACTTTTTTTAATGAGAGATGGGGGTATTGCTATGTTGCCCAAGTTAGACTTGAACTTCAGGGATCAAGTGATTCTTTCACTTCAGCTTCTCAAGCAGCTGGTACTACAGGTGTGATCCATCATACATAGTTTTATTATTTTTTGATAAATATAATTAAATTCAGTTATTAGTTCAACAAAGACACTGAGATACTGGTAAGTTCTAGGTACTGTTCTTGTAATGAATTAAGCAAATTACAAACAACAGCAGCAAAATCTGAGTTCCATGAAATTTTTATTTTAATAGAAATTCAGGTTTGCTTTTTACCAACATTCTTTAAAAATTTTTAAATCAGAAAAGATAAAAGCAGACATATTGACAAAAGCATTGTTTACTAAGGCCAAGTGGGTAAACTTGTTTTTATTTTTTATATTTATCTCTTTAGGCCCTTAATAATAAATAGTGTGAGGAGAAATGTGAAAAGAAAAGATACCCTTCTAGAAATAATTACAAACAAAAATTATTTGATATACTATTAGTGAAAATTATAGTTGAATTAATAACTAGGAATTTCAATAGCAGTTAAAGAGGAAACAAAAGAATGTGAGGTTATTGATACAAGTAATTGGATAAAGTCAAACTATTAAAACTATGTTTAAAAAATAAACAAATTTAGTCAGTATTTTCCTTTTTGGCATAATGAAATTTTAAATTTTTATAATAGTGTTAAGTTTGTAATGATATTTGGATATTCTACATACAAAAAAATATTTTAAAATAATACTGTTTCTCCCTAATGCACTTAATTATACCATTATGTAATTTTTACCTTATTGCAATAGCATTTAATAATCAGAGGTCTTTATTCTGTTAATAATCAGTGGTTTGTGTAACTTTTATTAGAATTAAGATTTTAGTCTTAACACTTTTGAATTGCATTTATAAAAATGTTATTTGGGGTTTTTTTAGAGCATTGTATAATCAAAGTAGTAAAGTTTACTTCTAATACAGATATTTTAATGACAGTGTGGCAATTCAAGGATCTGGAATTAGAAATACCATTTGAGCCAGCAATCCCATTACTGGGTATATATCCAAAGGATTATAAGTCATTCCATTAAAAAGACCCATGCACATGTATGTTTACAATAGCAAAGACTTGGAACCAACTCGAATGCCCATTACTGATAAACTGGATAAAGAAAATTTGGCACATATACACCATGGAATACTATAAAGCCATAAAAAAAGGATGAGTACATATCCTTTGCAGGGCATGGATGAATCTGGAAGCCATCATTCTCAGCAAACTGACACAAGAACAAAAAACCAAACACCACATGTTCTCACTCTTAAATGGGTGTTGAGCAATGAGAACATATGGACACAGGGAGGGGAACATTACCCACTGGGGCCTGTTAGGGAGTGGGGGAGCTAGGGGAGAGATAGCAGAGAGTGGGGGGATAGGAGAGTGATAGCATCAGGAGAAATACTTAATGTAGATGACATGGTGATGGGTGCAGCAAACCACCAATGCACGTGTATACCTATGTAACAAACCTGCACATTCTGCATATGCACCCCAGAATTAAAGTATAATAAAAAAAATGAAATGCTGTGAAATAAATTCTGGACATCAGACTTGGGAAATAATTTTTGACTAAGATCTCAAAGGCAATTACAGCAAAAACAAAAATTGACAAGTAGAACCTAATTAAACTGAAGAACTTCTGCACAGCAAAAGAAACTATCAACAGAGTAAACAGACAACCTATAGAATGGGAGAAATATTCTTAAAGTATATATCCAACAAAGGTCTAATATCCAGAATCAGTAAGGAACTTAAAACAATTGAACAAGTAAAAAACAAATAACTCCATTAAAAAATTGGAAAAATAGACATAAAGAGAAACTTCTGAAAGGCGATATATAAACCGCCAATATATATCAATTGATTAGTGTATGTTGAACCAGCAGCCTTGCCTACTTACAATTAATCTCACTTGGTCATGATGTACTAATTATTTTTATATGTTGTTGGATTTGATTTTTGATTTGCTAATGTTTTGTTGATAATTTTTGAATTAGTATTCATGGGAGATACTAATCTGTAGTTTACTTTTTGAAAACATCTTTAGATTAATATTAGAATAATGCTGGCATCACAGAATGAATAAAAACTCTTCTTTCTGCTTCTATCTTTTGGAAGAGACTGTAGAAAATTGGTATAATTTTTTTCAATGTTTCGTACATTCACCTGTGAACTAATCTGGTTTTATCATATAAGGTTAATCACTGTTTATTTTTTACTACAAATTTTGTTGTAAATAACTAAGCCCATAAATGAGCTTATATGCATTTGCCTTCTCAAGTTAGAAATATTAATTGAAAAAATTCCTCTAAAATAAAGGTTTTTCAAATGAAAATTATACAAACATCTGTAAGATAAACAAAGAGAAACAACATAAAGTCTTTGTTATATGTGTTATAAAATAAAAAAAATACAAAAATGTTAGCATATACCTTTGGATATATTCTAAATATGTTACTTTCTTTGTATGGTGTCATTATAATTACAATGATAAATTATCATTTCTGTTGTACAAGTTTTATTCAGCAACTCAAGTTAATTAGTAAAAATGATTAAAATCAATATGCAAATTTATGATCTTATAAAATGTTAGAATTAAATATATTCTAAGACAAGAATGTATGGAATGTGGCATTTTTCAGAATTGGTTTGACTAAGGAATTTCACGCTGAGGGACCAAAAAAAAAAAAAAAAACAGATTTTCTATGGAAATGTAGAATAAATAAAAACTTCCTAAGAGATATCTGTATACTAATGTTTATTACAGCATGATTCACAATAACCAAAAGGTGGAAGCTACTCCAACATCTGTCCACATATGAATGAATTTTTAAAAAGGTTGTATATACTTAGAACAAAATATTACTTAGTCTTAAAAAGGAAGGAAATTCGAACGCAGGCTATGTCATGGATTAACCTTGAAGACATTACACTGAGTGAAATAAGCCAACTGTAGAAAAACAAATACTGTATGCCTCAATTACATAAGGTATAAGGTATTTACAGAATGAAAATGTGTAAATTATATAAATATCGCTTAAAAGTTATAAATGAAATTTATAGAGTAGTTATTTCATAAAAACACAAAGTAGAATAATGGTTACCAGAGAATGGGCAGGAGGAATGTGTATTTGCTGTTTAATTTATGAAATTTCATTTTTGCAAGCTGAAAACAGTTCTTTGTATTGATTACCAGTGTGAAGAAACTTAGCGTTACTGAACTATACATTTTAAAATGGTTATGATTACGCATTTCATATTGTGTGTATTTTACCATAATTTTTAAAAACTGAGTATTCACCTACCACTTATTTCTATGATGGAAAAATCATAACAGATATAAAATAATTATTATAAAAACCTCACTAGTGTTTAAAATACATTTTATTATTTTATTTTTTATTATACTTTAAGTTCTGGGTACATGGGCAGAACATGCAAGTTTGTTACATAAGTACACACGTGGGTAGGTGGTTTGCTGCACCCCTCACCCTGTAATCTACATTAGATATTTATCCTAATGCCTATCCTGCAACTCCCTGTTATCTCTCCCATAGTTCCCCATAACCCCCTAACAGGCCCCAGTATGTGTTGTTCCCCTCCCTGTGTCCATGTGTTCTCATTGTTCAACACCAACTTACGAGTGAGAACATGGGGTATTTGTTTTTTTGTTCTTGTGTCAGTTTGCTGAAAATCATAGTTTCTGGCTTCATCCATGTCTCTGCAAAATTCATCCTTTGTTATGGCTGCATAGTATTCCATGGTGTATGTGTGCCAAATTTTCTTTATCCAGTTTATTCTTGATGGGCATATTATAAATGATGGGCATTTGGGTTAATTCCAAGTCTTTGCTATTTTGAACAGTCCTGCAGTAAACATACATGTTCATGTGTCTTTATAAAAGAATAATTTATAATCCTTTGGATATATACCCAGTAATGGGATTGCTGGGTCAAATGGTATTTCTATTTCTAGATCCTTGAGGAATCGCCACACTGTCTTCCACAATGTTTGAACTAAATTATACTCCCATCAACAGTGTAAAAGCATTCCTATTTCTCCACATCCTCTCCGGCATCTATTGTCTCCAGATATTTTAATGATCGCCATTCTAACTGGCATGAGGTGGTATCTCAATGTGGTTTTGATTTGCATCTCTCTAATGACCAGTAATGATAAGCTTTTTTAAATCTGTTTGTTGGCTGCATGTCTTCTTTTGAAAAGCATTTGTTCATGTCCTTCACTAACTTTTTGATGGGGTTGCTTGTATTTTTCTTGTAAATTTATTTGTAGATTCTAGATATTAATCAAATCCAACGGCACATCAAAAAGCTTATCCAACATGATCAAGTCAGTTTCATCCCTGGGATGCAAGGCTGGTTCAACATACACAAATCTATAAATGTAACCCAACACATAAACAGAACCAAAGACAAAAACAACATGATTATTTCAAGAGATGCAGAGAAGGCCTTCTACAAAAGCCAAATATCATTTATGGTAAAAAGTCTCAATAAACTGGTTATCAATGGAATGTATCTCAAAATAATAAAAGCTATTTATAACAAACCCACAGCCAGTATCATACATCAAGGTATCATTGACTTTCTTCATAGAATTGGAAAAAAACCACCTTAAATTTCATATTGAACCAAAAAGAGCCCCCATAGCCAAGACAATCCTAAGCAAAACAAATAAACAAACAAAAACACAAAGCTGGAGGCATCATTCTACCTGACTTCAAACTATGCTCCAAGGCTACAGTAATCTAAAAAGCATGGTACTGCTACCAAAACAGAGATATAGACCAATGGAACAGAACAGAGATCTCAGAAGTCATGTCACACATCTACAACCATCTGATCTTTGACAAACCTGACAAAAACAAGCAATGGGGAAAGGATTCCCTATTTAATAAATGATGTTGGGAAATCAGGCTAGCTATATGCAGAATGCTGAAAGGGGATCTTTTCCTTACACCTTATACAAAAATTAACTCAAGATTGACTAAATATTTAAACATAGGACCTAACACCATAAAAACTCTAGAAGAAAACCTAGGCAATACCTAGGTTTTCTTAGGCATAGGCAAGGACTTCATGACTAAAACACCAAAAGCAATGACAACAAAAGACAAAATAGACAAATGGGATCTAATTAAACTTCAGAGCTCTGTATAGCAAAAGAAATTATCGTTAGAAATTATCGTTAGGGTGAACTGGCAACCAACAGAATGGGAAAAAATTTTTAAATACATTTTAAAAGCATTAGAAAGGCTCATATAACTGACACTATAAATGTAGCTCCATAATTAGGCTGAACATGGTGGCTCATGCCTGTAATCCTAGCACTCTTGTAGGCCCAGGCATGTGGATCTCTTGAGGCTGGGAATTTGAGACCATCCTGGCCAACATGGCGAGACCCCATCTCTACTGAAAACTACAAAAATTAGCCAGATGTGGTGCCACATGCCTGTAATCCCTCTACTCAGAAAGCTGAGGTATGGGCATTGCTTGAACCTATGTGGTGGAGGTTGCAGTGAGCCAAGATTGCACCTCTGCACTCCAGACTGAATGACACAGTGAGATTCTGTTACAAAAAAAAGTGATATATACATGTATATATTTACCCACATATACATATATACACACACATATATATGTATATGGCTCCAAAACTAAAGGACTGATTCTCCACCTAGCTATAAATCAACATTATTCTTAAGCCATTCATTCTTATTAGGTTATTATCTGTTTCATGTAATTTTATTTTTATTGTTTATGGAAAGCCCAAAAAAGCCCTTCTAATAACAAAGAAAATAATGTCCTAAAGTTTTTATTTAAATCATAGAAGTGGCAAATCAATTGAAATCAGAATTATAATAGGTTTCTAAACATTTATCACAGAAAAAAGAATAAAAATGTTGTATTTGAAATAAACCTTTTTCATTATTGAAAAAATTACATGACTTCCAGTGTTTTACATGTGAAAAGCTTGGAAGTCATCATTCCCCAGTCCTATAACAAGAAAATAGCTGAAAATCAAAGACTGTTCACAGGCACATCAGATAATTAACTCACAGGGAAAACAGTTATCCCAAGTCTGTAGAGATGGGCAGATACAGGGAATCACAACCTAGATCAGATTAATTAGAGCGGAAAGCCACTGGTGTCATAAACCCTTAGAAACAAGTGAATTGTTGTGTAGTTGTGATGAATTGCTGGAGGCTGATTGTAGACTAGCAAGAGTATGAGAAACTCCAGGGTGCTGAAGTCTTAGGGGACCCCACACTTTACCTCCAGAAGCATCAGATTCTTACCATGAGTGTCAAGAGAAATCTAACATCTCTGCTTAAGCAAATAAATAAATTAGCCATTTTAAAAGAACCTCAGAGAATTCTTCCTAAGAAAATCCTGCTCCCCAGGGGAGAACATTTTCATAATGACGTATCTCACCTAGAGGACAAAAAAATTTCACAGATCCAATCCTACGTAGTCTTTATGTCTCACTAAGATGAGGGAAAAGCTAAGAAATGGACATGAAGGTCTCATACAAGGACAAGTACACTTTTAACTAAAGCAAAATTAAACACATCCCAACTCTTAGCCAGATTAAAACAAAACAAAACAAAACAAAAAACTCACAATTATTGCTCATTTATGTCTGTTCCGTTATGCAATATTTTTTTTCTTTAAAACAGAGTTTCACTCTTGTTGCCCAGGCTGGAGTGCAATGGTGTAATCTCGGCTCACTGCAACCTCTGCCTGCCGGGTTCAAGCATTTTTCCTGCCTCCGCCTCCTGAGTAGCTGAGATTACAGACATCTGCCACCATGCCCAGATAATATAGTATTTTTAATAGAGACAGGGTTTCACCATGTTGGTCAGACTAGCTTCCAATTCCTGACCTCAGGTGATCCACCCACCTTGTCCTCCTAAAGTACTGGGATTACAGGTGTAAGCCATCGCATCCGCCCTATTACCCAATACTTTATGTCCATCTTTCAACAAAAAATTAAAAAGTCTTGCTGAAAGGCAAGAAAAAAAAAAGACAAAGCAAGCATCAGAACAAGTCTCAAAGATGATACAGATTTGGAATCATCAGACGAGGTGTTTCAAATAATTAATATGCTAAGGTCCGTATGGCTAAAAGTAGAAAACATGCGAAAACAGATGGGTATTGGAAGCACAAATATTGAAACTGAGGGACTGTGTTAGAGGATCTTCCTGGGTCGGTGAGGGGCGGGCGGGGGGAGCTTTGTTTTAAGCACAGGACTTCTATGGCTTTCCCACATCTGGCTGGCTAGGGGCCTTTGTTTCCACTTTCCTGCCTCTGGCAGGCTAGGTAGGGGCTTTGTCTTTGATTTTCCAGCCTCTGGCTTTTGGAAGTGGGGGCTCTGTGACTTAGGGTTGTAAAACAGTAGCCAGTCTAGTGAAGGATTCGAAGTTCAATTAATCCAGAGGAAATTTGAAAGAATTCTTCTCATTGGAGGAGAACATGTATGGGGAGGGAATAACTCAGTGGCCACCCCAGCCTGAGATGACACCTCCTCCAGGTCCCCTTCCAAGGCAGGCGAGGAAGCTGTCCTTTCACTCTGCCTAACGAACTGCATTATCACACACTGTTTGGATTCACGAGTTTTATCTGAGCTGTAACACTCACAGCGACACGGAGGCCCCCTTTCCCATTCTTCGGATTTAGGGTGGTCAAGAATCGGCAGTGAGTCTGGTTACAAAACTCCAGGAACCACAAGCAAATGCTAAAGTTGAAAACATTGTGACAAAAAGAAAAAATGTCTTTGATGAACTCATGAGTAGATAGGATTTGACTGAGAAAAGAATCAATGAACTTGAAGGTGAAACTGCATTTGTGAAGATAGTAACAGTGAGAAAATTATGGCAATAAAAGAGGAACCTGAAGATACGCAATACCACTATTGTAGACCGGCTTTTTGAAATATCTCTTCAGGTTTTTTTTATGTGTCAGACACCTGTGACTCCACCTGGACCCAATAGTTCTGCCTGGACTGGCCTATGCCTCTGGACTGGCCCTGTGGTCCCACCCAGAAGTGATTCAGTGGGCAGGAGGATCATTTTCCACCCCCCATGGTTGAACCTTCAACCAATCAGCAGCAAGCCTAGCTTCTTTCCCCAAATTTCCTTTGAAAACCCCTATGGCTAAGGGCCTTGGATGAGATTAATTTAATACTGTCTCCCATGTGGCATGGCCAGGCTCATGTCTATTACATTATTTTTGGTCTTTATTTGTGTAGTGGGCAGAAAGAACCCCTCAGGCAGTTACAGAGGTATGTTAAATTTCCCAAATTGAAATGTAAAAAGAAAAAGAAGACGTAATAAAGAACAGAATATTCAAAAAGTATGAGACAATATCAAAAATTATATCAACTTATTTCTTATCCCTCATGAAATGAGTTGGAGTCTCTATTCTAATAAGTAAAAGGCTGAACAGACTGAAATATCAGCAGCTCCCAGATTCATCAGCTATAATTGATGAATTGTTGGAGGCTTGGTGTGGATGAGTCTGAGAGTTAAAAATGCTAAAGGACCTCATCATATGGGATTCCCACTCTCTTGTGAATTTTACTTCCAGGAAACTGACCAGTTTCTCTTGGCAAATATCACAGATCAATCCTCTTGTGCTTCTGGGGGACAGGGGGGTGGGGTTGGGGCAGTGATGACCAATTTTGAAATAGAGGACTCTGTTCTTCTTAACAAGACCTGCCCTTAGAAGAAACTATTTAACCATAGCCTACCCTGCTGTGGTTTTTATCAGAGCCTAATTGGCCTGATGGGTGGGAAACACCTAACTCTAG
Source organism: Cheracebus regulus (assembly GCA_963574635.1). Classification (NCBI taxonomy): domain Eukaryota; kingdom Metazoa; phylum Chordata; class Mammalia; order Primates; family Pitheciidae; genus Cheracebus; species Cheracebus regulus. Next base: position 61,439 of record CAUYQU010024861.1, read on the forward strand.
CCAGCTCTAGATATCCAAGTGGGAGAGTAGAAATAATAGCAGCCCACTCTAGCCATCGTGTCTCACCTAAAGTAGTGAGGATGGAACTGAGAAGAACCAGAGGAGTTCATAGTCCAATGGCATAGGCTAACTACAAATCTGACACCTAAGTATATGACTGTAGCATACTTCTTTCGCTCACATTTTACCACCACATTACTAAAAGACTATTAACACCAGCTCTTTTACCTAGTACATCATGCCTGGCTATTTGTAGGAAAAAAAACTTTAAGAAGTATTAAAAATCTAAAAGCACAATTTGAAGAGAGAGAAAGAGAGGAGATATCAAAACCAGACATGGCAGTAATGTTGAAATCATCAGACTGAGAATTTAAAACAACAATAATTAATGTTCTAAGGGCTCTAATGGATAAAGCAGACAGCATGTAAAGACAGATGGGCAATGGAGGAAAAGAGGTGGAAATCTTAAGAACCAAAAAGAAATGCTAAAGATTAAAAACACTAATGAAAATGAAGAATGCCTCTGGTGGGATTATTAGTACACTGGGAATAACTGAAGAATCCCTGAGCTTGAGATATATCAATAGAAACACCCACAACTAAAAAGAAAAAAGAACAAAGACAAAAAAATGTAGATGAGAATATTCAAGGACCACAGAACAACTACAAAAGCTGTAATATATGTAGTGAAAATATCATAAGGAGAAGAAAAACAGAAATAAACAAAGTAACATTTGAAGAAAAATTAATAGCTTTATATCCATATATGAAAGGAAATAAAGTTATATTATGCTATTAATAATCTAAGCTTCTGCCACAGGAAACTAAAATAAAAGAGCTGTTGGAGCAAAAATCAGTAAAGTTGAAAGCTAATAGTTTGACTGTCCCCACCCAAATCTTATTTTGAATTGTAGTTGCCATAATTCCCTCATGTGTTGGGAGGGACCTGATGGGAGGTAATTGAATCATGGAGGTGGTTTTTCCCATGCTGTTCTTATGATAGCAAATGAGTTTTCATGAAATCTCATGGTTTTTAAGTCTCTGGCAATTCCCCTGCTGGCACTCATTCTTCCTCTTGTTGCCCTGTGAAGAGGTGATTTCTGCCATGATTGTAAGTTACCTGTGTTTTCTCCAGCCATGCAGAACTGTGAGTTAATTGAACTTCTATACTTTAAAATTGCCTTGGACATTTCTTTGTAGCAGTATGAGAATGGTCTAATGCTGTAATTTAGTACCAAGGAGTGAGACACTGCTATAAGGATACATGAAAATGTGGAAGTGACTATAAAACTGAATAGCTGAGGCTGGAATAGTCTGGAGGGCTCAGAATAAGATAGGAAAAAATGTGGGAAAAGGCTCAGAAGAAGACAAGGAAGAAGTATGGGAAAATTTGGAACTTCCTAGAGACTTAAAGGGCACAGAAGACAAGAAGATTTGGGGAGATTTGGAACTCCCTAGGGACTTGTTGAATGGCTTTGACCAAAATGCTTATAGTGATATGGACAATGAAGTCTAGGTTGACATGGTCTCAGATGGAGATGAGGAACTTGTTGGTAGAGGTCACTGGCATTAACCAAAGAGACTGGTGGCATTTTGCCCCTGTCCTAGAGACCTATGGAACTTTGAACTTGAGAGAGATGATTAGGGTATCTATCAGAATAAATTTCTAAGTGACAAAGAGTTCAAGAGGAAGCAGGGCTTGAAAGTTTGGAAAATGTGCAGCCTGATGATGCAACAGAAAAGAAAACCAATTTTCTGGGAAAAATTCCAAGCCCACTATAGAAATTTACATAAGTAACAAAGAGCCAAATGCTAATCACCAAGACAATGGGGAAAATGTCTCCAGGGCATGACAGAAAACTTCATCGCAGCACTTCTCATCACAGACCTGGGTTCCTAGAAGAAAAAAAAATGGTTTCCTGGGCCAGATGCAGACCTTCTTTTGTGTACAGCCTGGACTTGGTGCTCTGCATCTCAGCCACTCCAGCCATGGCTAAAAGGGGCCAAGGTACAGGTTAGACCTGCTTCAGAGGGTACAAGCCACAATCCTGGGCAGCTTCCACATGATGTTGAGCCTACAGGTGCTCAGAAGACAAGAATTGAGGTTTGGGAACTTCTGCCTATATTTCAGAGGAGGTATGGGAACACCTGGATGTTCAGGCAGAAGTTTGCTGTAAGGTTGGAGCCCTCAAGGAGAACCTCTGCTAGGGCAGTGCAGAAGGTAAATGTAGGGTTAGAGGCTCCAAGCAGAGTCCCCACTGGGGCACTGACTAGTGGAGCTATGAGAAGAAGGCCATTGTCCTCCAGCCCCAAGATTTGTAGATCCGCCAACAGCTTACTGTGTGTACCTGGAAAAGCCACAGACACTCAATTCCAGCTGTGAAAGCAGCAGAGTAGGAGGCTGTATCCTGCAAAGCCACAAGGGCAGAGCTGCCCACGGTCCTGGGAGTTCATCTCTTGCAATTGTGTGTACTGGATGTGAGACATGGAGTCAAAGAGATCATTTTGAAACTTTAATGTATAATGATTACCCTATTAGATTTGAGACTGGCATGGGGCCTGTGGCCACTTTGTTTTGGGCAATTTCTTCCATTTGGAGTGGTTGTATTTGTCCATTGCCTATATTCCCATTGTATCTAGGAAATAACTAAGTTGCTTTTGATTTACAGACTCATAGGTGATAGGGACTTGCCTTATCTCAGATGAGACCTTGGACTTAGACATTTGGATTAATGCTGGAATGAGTTAACATTTGGGAGAAGGTCAGGAAGGCAAGATTGTGTTTTAAAATGTTAGGACATGAGAGTTGGAAGGGGCCAGAAGTGGAGTAATGTGATTTGACTGTGTCCCCATCCAAATCTCATCTTTCATTGTAATTCCCATAATCCCCATGTGTCAAGGGATCTGGTGGAAGGTAACTGAATCATGGGGGTGGTTTTCCCCATGATCTTCTCGTAATAGTGAGTGAATTCCCATGAGATTTGATGGTTTTATAAACATCTGGCACTTCTTCTGCTGGCACTCATTTTCTCTCTTGCTGCCCTATGAAAAGGCCAATTCTGCCAAGCGCAGTGGCTCATACCTGTAATCCTAGCACTTTGGGAGGCTGAGGTGGGTGGATCATCTGAGGTCAGGAGTTCAAGACCAGCCTGGCCATCATAGTGAAACCCCATTTTTTTTTTTAAAAGGCCAATTCCACCATGATTGTAAGTTACCTGAGGCCTCCCTGGCTATGCAGAACTGTTAGTCAATTAATACTCTACCCTTTCTAAATTACCCAGTCTCAGGTATTTATTCGCAGCAACATGAGAATGGACTAATACAAAAGCAGTAAAGCAACAGAAAAAGATAGCAAAACTAAGAGCTGGTTCTTTGAAAAGATAAAAATTGACAAACCTCTGGCCAAGCTAATCAAGAAAAAATGAGAAAACACAAATTATCAATGTTACAAATGAATAGTCATTATCATTACTGATTTCATAAACATCAAAAGATAATAAAGAAATGCTATGAACATTTCTATTCTATGTCTATATTATATAACTTGGATAACAACTAACCAATTATTTTAAAGACACCAACTAGTGAAACTCACACAAGGTAAAATAATCAGAAGAGTCTAATCATCATTACAAATACTAAATCAATAATTAAATCAATAAGCTTTTCTCCAACAAAATGCTAGGCCCAAATGATTTCATTGATGAATTTCATCAAGCATTTAAGAAAGAATAATACCAATACTCTTTAATCTCTTTTCTACAATAAAAGCAGAGGAAATCTTTCCTAATTCAATCTGTCTTGCCAGCAGCAACTGAAAACCAAAACAAAATAAAGATATTACAAGAATGGAAAACTACAAACTAATATCTCTTGTAAACATAGATGCAAAAATTTCCAACAAGGTATTAGCAAATAAAATCTAACTATAAATTTAAAAATTGTATACCATTACGAAACAGTGTTGATTCCACATATTCAAACATATTTGGCATTCAAACATCTAGTGATGTAATTCACCACATCAACAAACTAAATATATATATAAAAACCATGTAGTTGATAAAGACAAAGCCTTTAACAAAACCCCACACCCATTTATGGCATTATGTACTTTTCAAAACTCACTGAAATTTTCAGCACAAATGGTTAAACTTAATGTAAACAAATTCATTCCACATATATGAATATGAACTTGATGTATCCCAGAAAGGAATACACACTGTGATGTGAGAGTCTAACTGTATTACAACTATGAAGCTACATCACTGAAGGGAATGGAGGGAAAAATTTTTGACTTAAATACTTTGGAAATGAGGTCAGTCTGTAAGACTAAAGATGAAAGGAGCTGAGCAATGCAGTCTATTTGGAAAAGTTGTTTTCCAAGATGACAGGGATATGAATTAATAATTCTCTGATAATTATACACATCCACTGGAATTAATCAATAAATGAACAGTGGATTGTAGGAGCCATATTCCTAACTATTGGAGAACAGAAACAGATAAGATGAGGAGGCTAGAATTAACCATGTGGTAATGGACTAGATTTGACAATGTCAGTATCAAGTAATGTTTTAGCTTAGTTCAGTATAGATGATTACATAAAGAAATAATTGTACATATGTATATAGACACATGTTAGTATATACATGTATTGTCTTCCTCTGTTAGATGAGAGTGCCTGAAGGAAACAACATACCAGTAGCAATGATTAAAACCTGGCAGCCTGTTCTTTGTTTCTAATACCATTCTCCAACAAAAAAGATTAGAACTCTTTGGAGAAAATGTTAATTCTAGGGCTAGGCAGGGAACTATCCAAAATAAACCTGAAATATGTTTTAATGCTAGAAAGTAAAGAAATGATGAAAAAATGATTACTGGGGGAGAAGTCAAAGGAACACTGGAGCCAACTAAAATGTTTCCAGTGGCCAAAGGAAGAACAATTTATGCAAAATGAAAGAGAAAATGGAATTAAAAAACAGAGGAAAAGAAAAAAGAATTGAGGGAAGAGAGGAAGGAAGGCTGGAAGGAAGGAAGAAAGATTTATATTATAACACAAAGTATAAAACAAATATCCATCAGTTCATATCAATATGAATAAATGACTTAATACATTAATAAATGGGGAAAAATTAATTTCTCATGCAAAATAATTTAAACAAATTATAATCACTCCTCCATAAATGAGGAGGAATATAACTGCCCTCTCCTTAAGTGTGGGCTATAGTAATTTCCTTCCAAAGACTGCAATATGGAAAGAAAAAAATAACTTTGAGCTTCATAACTAAAATAAACTAACTTTACCTTGAAAAACCTGAAAAGCACAACTTTACCCAGGTATTAGTCAACATCAATAGTCATAAATTATATTAACAATATGTATTCTTGATATGATGTGTTGAAAATGGCTCTTTACCTCTGTGGTCTTGTTCCCCAAAACCTATAACCTCAGTCTAATTATGAGACACTTCAGAAAAATTTCAATCTAAAGGTAACCTATAAAACACTGAAAGAGTAAAGCTAAAATTGCCAAGGGCAACAAAGCCAATAAATCTTTTGAGAAATGGCACAGTCAAGAAGAGCCTAAATAGATATGACAACTAAATGTGATTGCTTCTTTAGATGGAATTCTTCTATAGAAAAGGACATTAGGTACAAGCTAAAGAAGTCTGAAGAAAATTATGGACTTTTATTCATTATGATGCTTCAATATGAATTTATTACATGTAAAAATGCACCATAGTAGTATATTGTATAACAATAGGAAAACTGAGTGTGGATTATATAGAATCTCTCTGTACTATATTCTAAAATTTTATTTGTATTTAAAACTGTTCTAAGAAATGAAATTCATTAAAAAGGAAAATGTGTGTAATAATAATTTGCCCATTTATTCATTTAAAATTCAAAATAGTTTAACTTATTTTGTAAAGTGATAAGAATTTGCCCATTTATTTATTTAAAATTTTAGATAATTTAGCTTATTTCATAAGGTAACACAAAGAGATAAGCATTAAGAAGTACATTAATGTTATAAATACATAGGGCTATTGCTGTAATTATGATTCTGTCTGCTGTTTTACTCTTAGCTTTCTCATGTTAATTTCAAATTAGACCACCCTGTATTTCATAATCACTTCAGTAACATAATCCATGTAGGTGCCAAACACAATACAAAATGTCATGAAAATAGCATTTAATCTGCAGTGACACAGACACGACTTAAATTCTACCTCTTTATTAGTTGTCACATTGTTTAGTAGCATCGTTTTGTGTATTAGCCCTTTGTTTTGTAAAATGCTTCCATGTCCTATTGTCCCTATTATGTAATAATGCAATCAACATACTTTCCTCAAATAATATCTGAATTGTGTGGTGTGAAAGAAAAGTAGAATCTCAAACCTCAAACTCACTATACCAAAGAGAAAGTTAAGTTTGAGAACTGAATCGTGCCCAAAGCTGCCTTCCTTTTTTATCCATACAGATAGCTGTAATTTCACATCCTTACTTTATCTTGTATAAAGTGTATAGTTACAAAGCACGAGATGAATGCATAATTTGCTTTCCCTCCTACTCCTTTTCACAGGTAAAATACAGATTCACTGAGTGCTAATCAAAGCCTCACAAGAATGTAACCATTTGACTTATTGCCTATTCAAACGCCTTTTTCCTTCCCGTCCTGCCTGCTCTTTTCCCTTTCAGTATTGAAGTTCCCAAAACCCTCTTTGGAAAAATCACAGTCCAAAGATTGTACTGTAACTTGTATTTCCTTTTTCCAGGCATGTCCTCAACCTTGACAAAATAAAACTCGAATCAATTTTGATCTGCCTCATTAATATTTTGATTTATGTACAAATGTAAACCAAAAACTTTACATGTGTATTAAATAGATACATAATAAAATTTTTTATTTCCAACTCATTTTCCATTTGTCCAGAGTATGCTCACTGACAGCACTTGAAGCTTCAGTGTTTACCCCAAGGTAACTTTGCCATAACTGTCTTGCTTTTATTCTAATTTTTGCATAGCTCTAGTATATCAACTTTGGAAACAGAAGACATCATTCAATTTATAGCATTATGTTTTTAACAGTGGTGATTTCATTTGCAAAATATAGTAATTCTCAATTGCTGAACAGGATAAATCCTAAAAAATGTAGCATTTCTATGGGTGGTGTTAATATGGTTCTCCAATAGTTTGTTGGCTGAAGATTCATTTGATTAATTTGATTTTTCCAAAATAGAAGATTCTGATGATTCAGACAATTCTGATGTTAGTTCTGTTTAGACATAACTCCAAGAATAGATCGTATATTTTATTTCCACATTGAAAGTCAGACAGATTTGCTTCAGCCTCAAAAATCATATTTATGTAAAATTAAATGAGTGCTGGCAGTGAGCTGCACTTTTCTAAATGAGAAAGAGGTTAAAATACTATTTTAGTTATTCTTTAAGATATATTGAATTCACAATGACATGAAAATATGGAAAATATTTTCATTTGTATAATAATGCTATTGTATTAGTGAAAAAATAATACATTAAAGTTAAAAAGGGAATAATAGAGCATTAGAATTGTTTGACAGAAAACATGAAATAAAAATTATATTTTATAAGCAAAATCAGTCAAATAGATTACAATTGGAACATTCCTACACAGGCCCATTAACTTTTCTTCTTAAAATGACTGGCTAATAAGTGAATGACTCCATCAAATGACTAGTTATATTAATTTGCCAAAGAAATGTCTGATTGCTTAACCCAAATTGCCAATTGCTTTTATGTTATAGTAATGTTATATGACATATAATAATATAATATTATGATATATGTATATGTAATCTTTAATTTTTTATTATACTTTATCTTTTGGGGTACATGTGCAGATTGTACAGGTTTGTTACATAGGCATACATTGCCATGGTGGTTTGCTTCATCCATCACCCCCGTCATCTACATTAGGTATTTCTCCTAATGTTAGCCCTCCCCAATCCCCCACCTCCAGCTCTATCAGCTCTCCCGCCCCCACAACAGGCCCTGGTGTGTGATGTTTCTCTCCATATCCATGTGTTCTCATTCTTCAGTACCACTTATGAGTGTGAATATGCAGTATTTGGTTTTCTGTCTTGTGTCTATTTGCTGAGAATGATGGTGTCCAGCTTCATCCATGTCTCTGCAAAGGACATGAACTCATCCGTTTTATGGCTGCATAGTTTTCCATGGTGTATATGTGCCACATTTTTTTATCCAGTCTATCCTTGATGGGCATTTGGGTTGGTTCCAAGACTTTGCTATTGCAAACAGTGCTGCAATGAACATACATGTCCATGTGTCTTATAATACAAGAATTTATAATCCTTTGGATATATATGCAGTAATGGGATTGCTGGGTCAAATGGTATTTCTATTTCTAAATCCTTGAGGAACTGCCACACTGTCTTTCACAATAGTTGAATTAATTTACACTCCCACCAACAGTGTAAAAACATATCTATTTCTCCATATCCTCTCCAGTATCTGTTGTCTACAGTGCTTTTCAATGATGGCGTTCTAACTGGTGTGAGATGGTATCTCAATGAGGTTTTGATTTGCATTTCTCTAACGACCAGTGACGATGAGCTTTTTTCAAATGTTTGCTGGCTGCATCAATGTCTTCTTTGGAAAAGTGTCTGTTCATATCCTTTGCCCACTTTTTGATGAGATTGTTTGTTTTTTTCTTGTAAATCTGTTTTAGCTATTTGTAGATTCTGGGTATTAGCCCTTTGTGAGATGGGTATATGGCAAAATTTTTTTTTCCATTTTGTTTGTTGCCAGTTCACTCTATTGATGATTTCTTTTGCTGTGCAGAAGCTCTTTAGTTTAATTAGATCCTATTTGTCTATTTTGGCTTTTGATGCCATTGCTTTTGGTGTTTTAGTTATGAAGTATTTGTCTATGCCTATGTCCTGAATGGTATTGCCTAGGTTTTCTTCTAGGGTTTTTATGGTGTTAGGTCTTATGTTTAAATCTTTACTCAATCTGGAGTTAATTTTTGAAGTTGTCCAGTTTCAGTTTTCTGCATATGGCTAGCCAGTTTTCCCAACACCATTTATTAAACAAGAAATCCTTTCTCCATTGCTTGCTTTTGTCAGGTTTGTCAAAGATCAGATGGTTGTAGATGTGTGGCATTATTTCTGAGGCTTCTGTTCTGTTCCATTGGTCTGTATCTCTGTTTTCCTAACAGTACCATGCTGTTTTGATTACTGTAAGCTGTAGCCTTGTAGTATAGTTTGAAGTCAGGTAATGTGATGCCTCCAACTTTCTTTTTTTTTTTTTCTTTTCTTAGGATTGTCTTCACTATGAAGGCTCTTTTTTGGTTCCATATGAAGTTTAAGGTGGCTTTTTCCAGTTCAGAAGGTCAATTGTAGCTTGATGGGGATAGCACCAAATCTGTAAATTACTTTGGACTGTATGGCCAATTTCAAGATATTGATTCTTTCTAACCACGAGCATGGAATATTTTTTCATCTGTTTGTGTCCTCTCTTATTTCCTTGAGCAGTGGTTTGTAGTTCTGCTTGAGGAAGTCCTTCATATCCCTTGTTATTTGTATTCCTAGGTATTTCATTCACTTTTTAGCAATTTTGAATGGGAGTTTGCTCATGATTTGGATCTTTTCTGCTATTGGTGTGGAGGAATGCTCGTGGTTTTTGCACATTGATTGTGTACCTTGAGACTTTACTGAAGTTACTAGCTTAAGGAGATTTGGGGCTGATTCGATGGGGTCTTCTAAATATACAATCATGTCATCTGCAAATAGGGACAATTTGACTTCCTCCTTTCATAATTGAATACCCTTTATTTATTTTTTTTCTTGACTGATTGCTCTGATCAGAACTTCCAATACTATGTTGAAGTGGTGATAGAGGACACCCTTGTCTTGTGCCAGTTTTCAAAGGGAATGCTTCCCGTTTTTGCCCATTCAGTATGATATTGGCTGTGGGTTTGTCATAAATAGCTTTTATTATTTTGTGACAGTTTCCATCGTTACCCAGTTTATTGAGGGTTTTTAGCATAAAGTGTTGTTGAATTTTGCCAAAGGCCTTCTCTCCATCTATTGAGATACTCATATGGCTTTTGTCTTTGGTTCTGTTTAGATGATGTAAGATTATGTTCATAGATTTCCATGTATTGAATCAGGCTTGCATCCCCAGGACAAAGCCAACTTGAATGTGTCTGGTCCTGGATTTTTTTAAGGCTATTAATTGCTGCCTCAACTTCAGACCTTGTTATTGGTCTGTTCAGGAATTCAACTTCTTCTGGTTTAATCTTGGAAAGGTGTAAGTGTCCAGGAATTTATCCATTTCTTCTAGATTTGCTAGTTTATGTGCATAGAGGTGTTTGTAGTAATCTCTGATAGCAGTTTGTATTTCTGTGGAATCAGTGATGAAATCCCCTTTATCATTTTTTATTTCATCCTTCAATACTTCTCTTTTATTTTAGTCTGGCTAGTGGTTTATCTATTATGTCAATCTTTTCAAAAAACCAGCTCCTGGATTCATTGACGTTTTGAAGGGATTATTATTTCGCTATATCTTTCAGCTCTGCTCTAATCTTAGTTATTTCTTGTCTTCTGTTAGCTTTTGAATTTGTTTGGCTTGCTCCTCTAGTTCTTTTCATTGTGATGTTAGTATGTTGATTTTAGATCTTTCCTCACTCCTCATGTGGACATTTAGTGATATAAATTTCCCTCTAGACACTGCTTTAAATGTGCCCCAGAGATTTTAGTACATTCATGTACTAAATGTGTCTTCATTCTCATTGGTTTTGAAGAACATCTTTATTTCTGCTTTTATTCCATTATTTATCCAGTAGTCGTTCAGGAGCAGATTCTTCAGTTTCCATGTAGTTGTGCAGTTTTGAGTGAATTTCTTAATCCTGAGTTCTAATTTAACTGCACTGTGGTCTGAGAGACTGTTTGTTATGATTTCTGTTCTTTTTAATTTGCTGAGGAGTGATTTACTTCCAATTATTGGTCAATTTTAGAGTAGGTGTGATGTGGTGCTGAGAAGACTTTATGTTCTGTGGATTTGGGGTAGAGAGTACTATAGAAGTCCATTAGGTCCTGTTGCTCCAGATCTGAGTTCAAGTACTGGATATCCCTTTTAATTTTCTGTCTCATTGATCTATCTAATATTGACAGTGGAGTGTTAAAGTCTCCCGTTATTATTGTGTGGGAGTCTAAGTCTCTTTGTAGGTCTTTAAGAACTTATTTTATGTACCTGGGTGCTCCTATATTGGGTGCATATAAATTTAGCATAGTTAGCTCTTCTTGTTGCATTGATCCTTTTACCATTATGTAATGCCCTTCTTTGTCTCCTTTGATTTTGTTGGTTTAAAGTCCATTTTATCAGAGACTAGGATTGCAAACTCTCCTTTTTTTCTACTCTCCATTTGTTTGGTAAATCTTTCTCCATCCATTTATTTTGAGTCTATGTGTGTCTTTGCACATGAGATGGGTTTCCTGGATACAGCACACCAGTGGGTCTTGACTCCTCATCCAATTTGCCAGTCTGTGTCTTTTGATTGGGGCATTTAGCCCATTTACATTTAAGATTAATATTGTTATGTGTGAATTTGATCCTGCCATTTTCATACTAGCTGGTTGATTTTCTCATTAGTTGATGGAGTTTCTTTATTGTGTCAATGGGTTTTACCATTGGGTATGTTTTTGCAGTGCTGGTACTGGTTGTTTCCTTCCATGTTTAGTGCTTCCTTCAGGAGCTATTTTAGGGCAGGCCTGGTGGTGTTGAAATCTCTCAGCAATTGCTTGTCTAGAAATGATTTTATTTCTCCTTCACTTATAAAGCTTAGTTTGCATGGATGTGAAATTCTTAGCTGAAAGTTCTCTTTCTTTAAAGCTGTTGAATATTGGTGCCCACTCTCTTCTGGCTTGTAGGGTTTCTGCTGAGAGATCTGCTGT
>CAUYQU010024866.1:0-82850 GCA_963574635.1 Cheracebus regulus
CCTGTAATCCCAGCTCCTCGGGAGGCTGAGGCAGGAGAATGGCTTGAACCCGGGAGGCGGAGGTTGCAGTGAGCCGAGATCACACTACTGCACTCCAGCCTGGGCAACAAAAGCAAACTCCATTTCAAAAAAAAAAAAGTAGTGGCTGAGCCCCCACAGTGGCCAGGACGTGGCTGGGCCCCCGTGATGGCCAGGGACACAAGAGCTGTTCCTGCGTGCCTGTGACTTGTCTCGCACCTGGAAATGCAAACACTCCAGTGCTCGGGAGGTCGGCAGGCTGCAGCCACAGCTGTGCTGAGGCCTCTCCCTCCTCGCCAGGTGCAGCGACGCCTCTGCAGAGGAGCCCACCAGCCATCGGGGAGGGGGCTCGGGGGGCTACCTGGAGCACGTGTTCCGGCACGCGGCCAGAGAGCTCTTTGGAATCCAAGTGGCTGAGGTTACCTACAAACCCCTGAGGTCAGTGGGGTGGGCCGGGTCTCTGGGCAGAGTGGCCACACGGCCCACTGCTGTCCTCCGGCTGCTGCCTCGGCCCGGGGTCCTCCCACAAAAGCGGGCTGGGTGGAGGACAGCCTGCAGGGTTTGGAGGGGACCCTGGGCACAGGCAGAGCCTTCCTGGCTGTGAATGCACCGAAGTGCTGCCAGCCTGTCTGCCCATTGTGAGCCCAAGAGGCCAGCGTGGACAAGGGTGGCAGGTACCTGGCACAGGGCAGGCGACGCCATGTCCCAGGAGGGAGGGCCAGGGCCTCACAGACATCCCTGGGGAGGGAGGCCCATCGGACAGATAGGGAGCCCAAGGCTGGGGGTGAGGTCACCTGCTGGACTTGTGGAAGGGAGCTTTCCGCCCTGGGAGCTGCCTGGTCGTCTCCCAGCCCCAGCAGGCCTCCCCTTCCAGGCAGGCCGGAGCCAGGTGGCTATGCCACATAGACAAGCCCTGCCTGTGCCCCCAGGAACAAGGACTTCCAGGAGGTGACGCTGCAGAAGGAGGGCCAGGTGCTGCTGCGCTTTGCGATGGCCTACGGCTTCCGCAACATCCAGAACCTGGTGCAGAGGCTCAAGCGTGGGCGCTGCCCTTACCACTACGTGGAGGTCATGGCCTGCCCCTCAGGTAGCTCCCTCGAGGGACAGCACACGAGGGCCCCTCCTGGGACCAGAGCTGTGGGACATCGTCCAGCAGGCTGGGAGTGGGGAGAAATGGGGCACAGGGCGCCCGGTCACCTCCCTGCTCCCGGTGGTCTGGCTTGGCCTGAGCACGTGCTGTGACCCATGTGTCCCGTCTGCTCTGCCACAGGCTGCTTGAACGGCGGGGGCCAGCTCCAGGCCCCAGACAGGCCCAGCAGGGAGCTCCTCCAGCACGTGGAGAGACTGTACAGCATGGTCCGGGCGGAGGCGCCCGAGGATGCACCTGGGGTTCAGGAGCTGTACACGCACTGGCTGCAGGGCACGGACTCAGAGCTCGCGGGCCGCCTGCTGCACACGCAGTACCACGCCGTGGAGAAGGCCAGCACTGGCCTGGGCATCCGGTGGTAGGGGCTGCGGGACCCGGACTCCCAGGAGGGAGGCCTTGCACGTGCGTGACTGCAGAACCACATGCCCAAGACCCCAGGGCTCCCCTCAAAACTCTCAGTGAGCTGCAGGGTGTGCGCCAGGACCGTCCAGGACCGCGGCCGCCCCATCACCTCCAGTCCGGTGCCTCTGGGTTCCCCGCTGGCTCTGCCCAGGTAGGGTGGGGCGGCCCAGGCAGCAGAAGGCTCCCTGAGGCTCCAGAGCCTCTTCCGCTGTCGCTGGGCCGTGGCCCACAGGTGCACCCAAGTGCGTGAGGGGCTTCAGCCTGTCCCGGGGTTGCCTGAGGCAGAACAAGCTGGGTTCTCACCCCCGGCTTCTAGAGGCTTCCCCTGAAGCTCTGCAAAGAGCTGGTACTGCCGGGCCCCCTGGAAAGCAGGGGAAAGCCCTGAGGGGCGAGCCGAGGACAGCAGCAGGTATCCCCGGCTGCACCGTCCCCCAGCCAGGTCCCCACCAGGCCCGTCTCCCAGCACTTACGTCTAATAAAGGCACCCCTCCTCAAATGCACCTCTGATAACAGCTCTCCTGACACATCTGCCAGCACCGAGAATGGCCTTTCGAAGCTTTATTCGTGGTTCAAAAGCCCCATGCGTCCCAGTTCTCAAGCACCCAGGTCTCCAGGCCCACACGGGCCCCACAGAGTGGTCATGCACGTCCACCCTCTGAGGCTGGACAGCTGGCAGGCCAGAGCCTCGAAGAAGCTTCCAGAAGTGGCCCTTGCGTGGGTCCAGCTGGCCGAGGTCACGAAGAGGGATGTAAGACCCAGCCCTGTGAGGGTCTCGGGGGGCTCACTTGTTGGGGGCTGCACTCAGGAGCCCCCACTGCAGCGCAAGGAGCGCCCGTGCCTGTGGCTGCCGCGGCTCGCCTGCCTGTTCGAAGCGCGCCCGCTCCTTGCAGAGCGCCTCCAGGACGTCGGCAGGGACCGCCTTGCCCGTGAACTTGCGCACCGGCTCCTCTCTGCGGGAGGGGTGCAGTGAGGCTTGGGTCCCACCGCCGACGCGGGAGGGAGGGCAGGAAGGCACTTAATGAGCAGCCTCCCCCGAGCCAGGGATGCTCAGCCCTCCACGAGGCCCCCAGAGCCTCCCTAAGGGTCCGCATGCCTGCCAAGGCCCCAGACAACGGCCATACTCACGCCACCCGCAGGAAGGGGTTGTAGAGGCGCTCCTCGCCCAGAGTCGAGGGTACTGTGGGCACATCGTCCTCGTCCCTCTTCTGGAGTGACCACAGGCCCTGGTCATCACTGGGGCTTGTCTGAGATCCCCCGAAGCCTGTCCTCCCCCACCCTCCAGCCGAGGCGGGAAGGGGCCGTGCCTTAGCCCAGGACAGCTTGGCTCTCACGTGCTCGTTGCAGGGCTCCACTTTCTGCGCAAACTCCAGGTTGCTGAGCGTGTGCTCGTGGCCGCAGAACACCTTCTGGAGGAAGAGCCTCGGTGAGCGCGCACGCGGCCTGGAAGCCGGGAAGGTGCTCGCGCCGCTGCGGGGCCTCCCCGGCCCGGTCTGCCCTCTGGTGGGCATTCACTCTGCACCCCGGCGCAGTGCGGGTGCGGAGCGTGGGGGCTGTGCCCACGGGAAAGGAGGGGAGGGCCCAGGCCCGCTCACCGTCTCGGGGGGCAGGGTGCCCAGCTCGGCCAGGCTCTGGTACATCTGCTGGGCGCTGCCCTCCAGGCACGAGCCGCAGCCGGCCACCAACAGCGCGTCCCCTGGCGGGGGAGAGCGGGTCAGAGCAGAGGGGGCGGGGCCGGCGGGAGGCGGGGTGGGCGCGCTCCGCGCGGCGGGTACCCGAGAACAGGGCGGGTGGGTCCGGGCAATCGTCCTCCCACAGGAAGTAGCTCATGTGGCCGGAGGTGTGGCCGGGCGTCAGGAGGCAGCGCACGTGGATGGCCCCAAACTGCGGCGGAGGAGCAGGCGAACCTGTGAGAGCGGGCGGTCCCGGGGCGCCCACCCCGCCCTCCCGGGGGCGCGCGCTTACCCGCAGCTCCTCGCCGTGCGCCAGTCTGCGCGTCAGCGAGAAGATGCGCTCGTCCGCGCCTAGCACCGCCAGCCCGGGACGCAGCCGCGCCAGCTCCGGGTTTCCCCGCGCGTGGTCCCTGCGGGCGGACGGGCAGGCAGGGCCAGGTCAGGTCCGGGTGGGGCGGGGCGGTGTCCTCCCGCCTCCCCCGCCCCGCCGGCGCTCACCAGTGATGGTGGGTGGTCAGCACGGCGGTCAGAGACACCCCCTCCCGGCCCACGATCTCCAGCAGCTGAAAGGGACGGGAGTGGGGATGACACACGTTCCCAGTGGGCCATTCCCTCCCTCTCCTTATCGGGGCGGCCAGGGCCCCGGGCAGCGCCGGAGAGCGGGGACCCAGCGGGCAGTGACTGCGCCCCTGCGAGTGCGGGGACGGCCAGGCAGCAGGGGAACGGCGGAGGCCAGAGGCGCCCTAACTTTAGGGAGCTCGGAGATAATCGAGCAGCCCCAGCCGCCAGTGACGCCCAGAGAGCAGAGCACGTGGGGACCGCTCATGCCAAGGGGTCGGAGAGGCTCTCGGGGGGCACAGCCAGGACCCTGCCGCCCGCGGCCTGCCCTCACCCTCTTGGGCACGGCCACGTCCACGGCCACCGCCTCGCGCGTGAGCTCTTCGATGACCAAGTACATGTAGTTGTCCTCAAGCACGGGGATAACCTTGACCTTCATGGTCGGCGGAGCTCGGCCACCGGTGCCTGCTCCAAAACAGGCCCCCCAGCCCGCGGTGCCCTTTCAGGGCGGGGCCCGCTGTCCACACCTTAGGAAGGGCTGTGCGAGGCGGGTCAGTCAACACTCGTGGGAGGCAGAGGAGGCTCGAGGCTCCCCAGTAACTCCCCGGCATTCGCGCGGACTTCCACGCACCGGGCTCTTCGGAGAGCCGAACCCGGCCCGTCCCGAACCCGCCCCGGCCCCGCCCCCAGCCCGAGCCCCGGCCTCAAAGGCCCCGCCTTCCTCCCAGGCCCCGCCCCGCCGGGGACCCCGACCCCGGGAAGCCGCGCTTCCCCGCCGCCCGCCTCACCCGCACGGCTGCGCGGACGGCCCGAAGGACGGACAGATGGAGGCGGGGCCACGGCCGCCGGTCACGGGGTCTGGACGGAGTGCGGCGTTGGGCTCGGGAGCCGCCAACCGCCCCCTCCGTGGACGCGCCTCGCCTCCGCCCGGCCGGGATCCCGCGCGCCGTGAGACCACAAGGCCCGCCAGGGGTGCGCGCGTCCCCGGTGGGGCGCTGCGCGCACGTTCTCACCCCGCCGGGCCCGGCGCTGGCACCTCCTCCAGGAAGCCCTCAGGGGCCCGGGCTGAGCCAGTCGGTTCCGAGCTCTCCGTCCCCAATGGGGACGTCTGCGCCCCCACTTCTCAGGCCGGAGGTGCAGAGTTTGTTCACCTGCCTGTCCCGTGGCTCAGCCAGCACTGCAAGGTTCACAGAAGGTGTCCAAAGAGTGGCCCAGGGCACTCTGCGTGCGGGTAGCAGTCACCGCAGCTGCAGCTCCGTTCCACGTGCTTGTCGCCGCGCCTAGGTTGAGTGCTTTCACGCACCTGGTTCCATCTGCACAGGGAATGTGCAGGGAGCGCTGGACCGCATTCCCCAGAAGGGGAAACGGAGGCACGGAGAGGAAGAGCTGTCCTTCCTCCTCCACAACCGTGGGTCTCGCCCTGCCCCTGTGGGCGGGGCCCTGAGAGTTTCCTGGGACCAACAGAGGCCTTGGCAACGCGCGCAGCAGTGCTTGTGGTGGCAGCAGCAGCCACAGGGAGGCCAGGCGTGAAGGCAGTACCCAGCTCGGAGCAGGCCGGGGTCCCCTCGCCTATGGAGCATGCAGCCACCACAGGCCCCAGGCCCCAGACCAGGACCTCCCCTTCGGCGGGTGGAGAATGTGAGTCCTTGGGGAAGCCGCTGCTCCTTCCATGGGGTTGGAGTCTGCCCTTTCCCGCAGAGGCCAAGAGGGTCCAGGTCCCTGTACTGTGGGTCTGATCTCAGCCAGGGGAAGGAATTTTGCAGCTCAGCTAGGCAGGGAGCAGGGCTGGTGACTGCATGGGAGTGGGGCCACAGCCCACCCTGGGGAATGGCTGGTGGTGCCTCTCCAGGTTGTGCCACGAGCCAAGGACTGGCTGCCAGGAGCTCCTGGGGGCACTGCATTGTGGGCCACCAGCCTGGGGGTAGAGATCCCGCCAGATCTAGCGCTGAGTGAGGAGCAGCAGCTGCAGGTGGGTGCGGGCGCCCAGGGTGCTGTGAGGAGGGAGGGTGCCGGCAGACCCCGCAGATGCCACCTCTCACCTGGCCACCCACTGGCCACCCACAGATCTCCAAGGAGCTCGTCGACATTCAGATCACAACCCACCGCCTGCAGGAGCAGCACGAGGCTGAGATCTTCCAGCTGAAGAGTGAGGTGAGCAGGCGTGTGCCAACCTCAGTGCACGGGAAACAGAGGGGTGCGGGCCCAGGACATGTGCCCTGTGTGGGCGTGCACACGAGGGGCATCCGTAGGTCTCGGCCTGCCCCATGAGTGCTGTGTGCCCAGGTGTGTGCTGGGTCAATGCTCACCTCCCCCAGCAGCCCACAGGCAGGTGCACCTGCTCATGCCAGTTGTCCCACAGATCCTTCGGCTGGAGAGCCGGGTGCTGGAGCTGGAGGCTGACCCCAGGCACTGCCGGGCACCAGCCCAAGAGCGCAGACACAAAGCCAAGGAGCCTGGACACTCTGATGAGCACAGACTCCAGGTCACCATGAGCACATGGAGGGCCTGGCTGGGAGAGGCCAGAGGGAAGCCTCAGCAGGGGGCTCAGTGAGACCGGGGCTCACCCACCCCTCAGCCCTCCCTGCCCTCTTCCATTCAGGTGCAGCCCAAGGACTTCACCAGCCCCGAGAACAGGCAGCAGAGGCTGGGGAGCGGCGTGAGTGTGCAGCCACCTAGCTCAGGGGAGAGGGCAGCAGGGGGACCCCAAGCCTAGGCTCTCACCCACCAGCCCTATGTGCCCCACAGCTGCTGGGGGGCCAGGGGCAGCTTCAGGAAGAAGTAAAATGGGCACTGGAGCGTCAGGAGGCCCGGCAGCAGACACTGGAGACTCGTGTGTGAGTGGCCGTCTCACCTGGGGCCTGGACGGCTCAGCAGGGCCCCACTGCGGAGCAGAGAACCTCTCACCCACGTGGGCCTGCTGAGCTTCACCCATGTCCTCAGGGCAGCCCTGGGCCGGCAGCTGCAGGGAGCCCGAGAGGACGCCAGGGCAGCGGCACAGCAACTGGCCGCACAGGCTGTGGTGAGGCCCTGCCCTGCCTGCTTGGAGACCCGGAGGGTGGGGCCCCACAAGCCCATCCAGGTCCACTCCGGGGTCACAAGTTGAGGGCTGCCTCTGCCCCAGGGGCTGTGCAGCTGCCGGGGCCAGCTCCGCCAGGCAGAGGCTGAGAACGCCCGGCTGCAACTGCAGCTCAAGAACCTGAAGGAGGAGTACGTCCTGCGGCTGCAGCGCTGCGCCCGGGAGGCGGTGGTGAGCCCTGCGGGAGCACCCTGAGGCCTGGGGAGCCCAGCCTGGGCTGGGTGTGTTGGACAACTTCAGTGACACCCCATGGGCCCACAACTGCTCAGCCTGCTGGGGTGGGGGGTATGGCTGGAAAAGACGGGGGTGGGCCCTGTGCGGAACCAGCCCACCACCTCCAGGAGCACGCAGACAGTGCAGGCCAGGCACCGGCCAGCACGACCCTCCGGACGTTCCTGGAAGCCACTCTGGAGGACATCCGGGCAGCGCACCGCAGCCGTGAGCAGCAGCTGGCCCGGGCTGCCCGCACCTATCAAAAGCGGCTGGCGGACCTGAGCCGCAGGCATGAGGAGCTGCTGGGTGCCTACAGGTGGGCTGCACCCTGACACTGTCGCCCGGGGTGGGAGGCATCTCTCAGCCTCTGTGCCTCAAAGCTGAGTGTGCAGCAGGAGTGGCCCCACGCAGATACCGGCCTACCCCGACAAGGCACCTGGGAATCCCAAAGCTACTTCCAATGCAGCTAGCTTGGACCTGGAACCACTGCCCATGCCTCTGGTCACTGACATCAGCCAGCAGGAGGACCAGGTGAGGCTAGAGACCCCCAGAAGCTCCAGGCCCAGGTGTCTCCCGCCTACCCGCTGCCCCACACTGGCCTGGGGGCACAGAGCCCCAGAACTTGTCCCAGGCTTCATCCTGGGCTCCACGGAGACCCGAGGCCCGGGCATCTGAGGGGCCTGCCTTGTCCAGCCGGCTGAGGCGTCCCCACCACAAACCTCTGCAGCACAGCCGGCCTGGGGCGCTGCTCTCATCCCCACAGAAGGGACCCAGTGACGCCTTCCAGAGGGGAACATCAGAGCCACAGTGAGTGCCCTCACAGGTGTGGCAGAGGCCTGCAGGGAGAGGGCAGAGTGCACCAACACCTGGGCCCCGAGTCCCCCAGTTACTCCACCACGCCCCCTGCTGGCCAGGGTCTGGTCACAGCTGTGCACTCAGTGGCATGTCCCCACCCACGGGTTCCTCCGTGGTACCAGGGACACTGATAATCACAGGAGAGGGAAAAGGAGCCTGCTGTGGGCCTTGAACATGGAGGGTTGGCAGAGCACAACCTGAGAGATGTTTCCACTGAGACCTGGAGGACCTGAGGGATGGGAGCAGGGTGCCTGGTGACCCAGCCCTGCCCATTGCAGCTGTACAATGGGCAGGGCTCCCCAAGGACCATCTCCCAGGGTTTAGGGCACACTGTGGGGGTGGCATCCCACTGACGCTGGGGTACTGTCTGGACTGGCCTGTGGTTTAGCCCTCCCTGAGCAGCCAGCAGACCCCTGGGCCTGGGCCACCCCCACACACAGATGGCTCCAAGGCCTAGGCTGGGCCACAGGAGCACAGGGGGCCATGCCGTCCCTCACTCACTCTCAGGAGGTGTCCCCTCCTGGCTCTGGGAACCTTAGCACAGTCACAGTTCTTCCCCAGTATCACCACGACAGCTCTGGAAACCACTCCTCCTCCTCCTCCCCTCAGGGGCCTGCACGCTGAATCCTGGGCCCAGATCCACAAGAAGCTCCAGGACTTTTCCCACAGCACCCAGGTAGGCGGCAAGAGCTGGCCTGGGCCCCCCTCACACCACGCCCCAGCTCATGCCCTACACTCCCATGCCAGGCAGAGCTGGAACAGGAGCGGGCACAGCTGCTGGTCCGGGCCACGATGGCTGAAGAGCAACTTTCTGAGCTGCAGGAGTATGTGGATCAGCACCTGGGCAGGTGGGCCCTCGGGAGGGGTGCTGGGTGTGACCTGAGGGCCCTGGTCTGGCCAGAATGGAAGACAATGGCCATCGCAGGGGCTAGAGGCAGACCCGTCCACAGCTGGGCAGGTCCCTTAAGCCTGGTCCCTCTGAGCAGGTACAAGCAGGAAATCCTGAGGCTGAGGAAGCTGGCCGGTGCAGGGGACCCCGGGGACCCCTGGAAAGTGGGGGCTGTGCCTCCAGCCAAGCTCCAGCATCCAAGGACCAGCAGCCACTAGCTCGTCTCCCGAGCGGCAGAGCAGATCCCGTCACAGCCAGCCCCTCCTCGAAACATGAATCAGGATAGAACCCACAGAGTCTTTATCGTGTCTGAACACTCACCCTGCCTGAGAAACGGGGGTCCCCAGGACAGAGGCAGAAGTAGATCCAGGAGCACCCTGGTCCAGGGGCAACCGAGAGGAGGCAGCCTCCCCAGCCTGCCCGCCCCCAGGAACCTCATACGCCCAGACTCGGTCCAGGCCCTCGCCAAGCATGGCCACCGGCTGCCAGGTGGGGAGCGGGAAGCGCCCAGACACCACGCGGGCCCCGGGAGGCAACTCTGCCCGCAGCTTGTCCTCCAGCAGTGGGAGCTGAAGGAGAGAAGAGCAGAGTAGAGAGGGTGGGGCCAGCGGAAAACAGTCACCCCGCCCCCCCTTCCCAGCCCTAAGCCTAGCACCCACCAGGCGGGCCCGGCCTCAGAGCAGCGAATACCCTGGGGTGTGGCCGGGACTTCCCAGCGGGGCTGGCAACCCCGGACCTACCACGCTAGGGGCCAGGAACACAGACACGTTTCGGCAGTCCCTCAGGCTCACCTGCAGGAAGAGGAGTTGCCCCAGCCAGGGAGAGGCCTGGTGGGCACGGGGTCCCCGTAGCTCCGGAGTCCCGGCCCCCAGCCCTCGCAGGTGTCAGCCGCGCCTCGGGCTGTCAGCGGGTGGCCAGGGCTCCCCAGGTTACCTTCCAGAGATCCTCGCGGTGATAGCAGACGCTGCTGGCACAGCCGGCCCTCCAGGCGTGCAGCCGCGCCAGCGCCACCAGCCACGGGTTCAGCTCGTAGCCCACGGCGGGGCGGAGGCCGCACCGGTGGGCCGCCAGCACCTGTGGGCACCGAGAGCGTGGGGAACGGGAAGGGGCAGGGGCGCCCTCTGGCAGGTGGGGGGCGTGGGGCGGCCAAGACACAGGCGCGGGCACTTACGATCCTGCCGTCGCCAGAGCCCAGATCCACCGTTTTTCCGGGGCGGCCTCGCAGCAGCGACAACACGTGCTCCACCTGCCGCGCGCTCGCGCCGACGTAGGGCACCTGGACAGGGAGGCGGCGGGAGTCCACGGGCCGCTCCCGCCCCACCCAGCCCGCGGCCCGGCCCCAACCACCCGGGGGGGGCGGAGCTCACCCCGGCCCCGCCCAGGCCCTGAGCGGCAGCCGCAGGCCCCGCCCCGCACCTGCAGCCGCAGCGGCACGCGCCGGAAGCCGGGCTGAAGCAGCAGCGCCCACACCGCGTAGGCCGCCAAGCCCGAGCCGGCCGCCGCCTGCAGCAGCTCCAGCGCGCCCAGCCGCCGCTCGCGCAGCTCCGTCAGCGCCTCGGCCGGGTCGTCCTGCTCCATGGCTGCGGGACGCGCGGCTCAAGGTCGTTCGCCCAGCGTCCTTCCCGGCTCGGGACCGCGGCCCTCGCAGCGGGCCCGGAGCTGACGCTGCGCCCTCCCCCTCCGCTGGGCGCCGCCGCTAGACGCCGGAAGTGGCCGGCAGAGCCCGCGCCGTCGGTCCGTTGCGCTGTGCGCTCCGCCTGGCCCGGCTCCCCTCCCGCGGGTTCCGGCGAACGGCAGCCTCGCGGGCGCTGCCCCGCCGTGTCCCGCTCCAAGCCTGCGAGAGTTGGCTCGGTTGGTCCGCTCTGCAGAGCGCTGTTGGCGTCCTGTGTCGGGTGCTGGCGACCCGCGGAAGGAGACAGGCAGGCCCTGCCCCCGGGAGGGCACGTCCCGGCGGGAGTCGGGGTACACCCGACGGTCTCACGGGCTAGAGCCCCAGGAATCGGCTGCGCATCTGTGGCGTGGAAGGAAGAGAAGACTGCCCTGGAGAGGGGCGGTCCCGGCCCCAGAACCAGCCGGGGGCTTCGCGGGGCGGCTGGAGCCGAGGGAGCCCGTGGGAAAGCGGCTCCCCGGGGCGAGGCAGCGCCCAGGCGCCAGCACCCCTATGACTGACTCGGGGAGACTGGTGGGGGGCGCTCCGCCGACCGGGACACCCAGCGCCAGCCAGACCCAGGAGGACATCCGCTTCCGTCCCGCAGCCTGAGTGCTGAGCGTCAGTGGGGGGGTCTGAGGGAGAGGGGCAGAGACGAGGGGCTGCCTAGGAAGACAGATGCCGGCTTTCCGGTGAGCCTGGTGGGAGGAAAGCCGGATGTCACAGGCCGCGGCCTCTGGCGCCTGCCCAGCGGCAGGGGAGGCAGACAGCCCCAGTTGGGAGATCACCTTCCTTCTCCAGAAAACAAAACACAAAAAGATGGAGTTCCTGGCCTGGCGCGGTGGCTCACGCCTGTAATACCAGCACTTGGGGAGGCCGAGGTGGGGCAGATCACATGGTCAGGAGTTCGAGACCAGCCTGCCCAACATCGTGAAATCCTGTCTCTACTAGAAATACAAAAATTAGCCAGGCGTGGTGGTGGGCACCTATAATCCCAGTGACTGGAGAGACTGAGGCAGGAGAATCGCTTGAAACTGGAAGGCAGAGGTTGCACTGAGCTGAGATGGTGCCACCGCACTCCTGCCTGGGTGAAAGAGTGAAACTCATGTCAAAAAAAAAAAAAAAAAAATTGAATTCTGGAGGTGACCTCGTGAAGCCAGGGGTGGACGCCCATGAATGTCAGGGGTTGCCTGTGCCTGCCCTGGTCTGGCTCCTCCTCAGCCATCCATGGCTGGGGTCGGGAGCCCCTGCAGGGACAGAGGCTGCTTCCAGACAACATGGGTATGCCCCAGACCACTGCCCCCAACCTCCAAGTGCAGAGTGTTTCTCAGGCTGCCCACATGCTGGCCCCAGCCCCACCCAGTGCAGTGTGTCCTGTCTCCTGGGGGCCTGGAACGGCACCCCCAGGAAAGGAAGGGTGTGCACTGAGCTCTGGGGGAGAGCTGACAGCATCCATTTCCGTCCTGCTCCCTGCATTCTTCCCTGCACCTGGAGCAGTTACCTAGAAGGCACCCGGGAAAAGCTTATTGGATAAATGCACCTAACTGGACTTTGGCGTGCACTCCCCACTCACGTCCACACTGGGCATGCTGCTCCTTGGCCTTTGGGCACTCCACAGCCACCTGTGCCCATATGAGTTGGCACTTGCCTGGAAGTGTGTGATCCTCCCGTAGCTCCGCCCACGTGCTCACCTACACTGTCTCCCCGACTCCCATGCCACTTTGGCTAGTCACCCCCAGGGCAGGCATGAAGCCTCTGGTCTAATGCTCCAAGACCTGTGGTGCTCCTGTGGCCGTGTCTCACGAAAAGACGGCTGGTTGCAAAGCCAGTGCTTTCTCTGGGAGGGTCTGTAGGTGCAAGGCTTAGGTACTTCCTGAGACAGGTGGGTAGAGGGCAGGGTGCAGCCAGGGTGTGAACAGGTGGACGTGGGTGTGGCCAGCAGAAGAGGCTGTAGGAAGCTGGCCAGAGAATCGAGGCGCCAAAGGTGAGGGGCCTGCTCAGCCAGCGGGAAAGCCTGCCAAGACAGGCGTGGAGAAGGCTTCGAGGGAGAGGCTTCCTTCTTCCTCTAGTCTTTGCAGAAGTGTCTGGGCTGGGGGCAGATGGATGTAAGCTATGGGGCCCAGGGAGTGGTCAGAGCTGGATGAAAAGGTGGAGGTTGTCCAAGTATTATTGGAGGCTTGCCCAGAGGAGTGGTCCTGTCCCTGAGCCTGCAGCATGCCCCAGTTGGGAGTCTGGGGAGAGGAGAGAAGCAAGGAGCCTGAGGAGGAGCAGAAGGTGGGAGGACCCCCCCCCCCGCCGCCGCTCCGCCCCAGTGACCGACACCCAGGCGGCTGTGCTCCTCACCCACCCTTCTCATCAGCCCCACGGCAGGCAGGCGATCTGTGTGAAAGGATAAGCCCCCTGCATGTGCAGCTTTCAGACAACCCACCCCGTGGAAGTCCCAGCGTGGTGCTGGAGGTGACCCCCCCCCAGGTGTCCACAGAGGGCATGCACCCACCAGGCACCTACATCCACGGATCTGGAGGAGGGGCCTTGTTTGTGGGCCCTGCACAGCTGTGTCCCTCACCCAGCCTGACTTTGCTCCCTGAAAGTTGGGGACTTGATCTGCCTGGGCAGGGCCTCTGGCCTCTACCTGACCCCTGGCCCATGGGAGAATGAAAAGCCAGCTGTTTCTGGGGCTCAGCCCAGGGATCCCCTGGCCCTTGAGCCGTGGCTGTCTCTTTCCCAGGCTCCGAGGGGTTGGGGTGAGAGGAGGCAGCTTGAGCAGGAACACCCCTCCTGGGGCTTTTAGCCTTCGGGCCTCGAGCTGTGGCTGTCCCAAACCTCACTGGCCCTTTATGTGGCTGAAAGGCTGATGAGGAAGGCGGAGACAGTGACAATGGGGCCAGTGGCGGGAAACAGTCCTTAGAGACCCCATTGTGCACCCCGCCCGCCGGAAACAGGCAACAAGCAGGACCCTGCAGAGGGGACCCCACACCCTCGGGCTCCCCGCCACGTCTGGATGCTTGGCACGTCGGAGGGGCCTGTGCACAGAGGGGCCCATTCTTCCCCAAGGGCGGGACGGGGCCAAGGATGACTGCGGGCTCACAGTGGCCACGGGGGGACGTCGGCACCCTGCCAGACTGCAGCCCTTTCCCTCACAGGCCCGGCTCAGAGCCAGAGCGCCATGCGCCCGCCTGCCCCCTCCACACCTGAGGGCCCCTCCGGCGGCTTCCCTCTCCTGCCGAGCCCTGGCAGCAGCTGGCCCGGGGGACAGTGGAACCCTGCCAGGGTAGCAGCTGAGGGCCGGGCTAGGACGGGGCTGCGGGGCACAGCAGAGCAGAGCTTGCGTGAGTGGAGGTCCCCGTGTGGCCCCTCCCCGGGATGTGGCTGTAGCTCCTCCTCACATCTGCTCTCCCTCTCAGTTGCCAAATGGTGTTGAACAAGGTACCATTTCCCCCAGTATCCCACCAGGAGGCAGGAACTGGAGCCGTCCTCACAGCTGCAAGGCAGGCCCAGGCCTGGGCTGGACACAGAAGACCGGAACCACATCAGCTCGTGTCACCAGAGTTCTTATTGATCGTCCCCATCACCTCCGAAGCGGTGGGCCCCCCGCCCTCCCTCCTACCGGCCCCTCCCCAGCACCCTGCTCCAGAGGAGGTCCTGCTGGCGCTGCGCCCGGCCCCTCAGGGAAGCACCACCTCGCAGGGGTGGAGGTGGGCAGTCTGGGCAGCCTCGTAGGCACGGCGGAACTCCTGGAATCGCGGGGCACAGCCCAGCCAGGCCTCCCCGAAGCGGCTCCAGCCCATGAAGAGGAAGGTGCCTGGGCCCGGGTGGACGCCGCAGTGCAGTGGGGTACGAATGGAGGTCAGCCTCTGGTCCCTGGAGCCCCCCACCGGGAACAGCGGCAGTGTCTGGCGGAGGACACGGGCGGCCACCACGGTGATGATGGACTCCTGCAGCTCTGCGTCGTGGGTGACCCCATGGATGGTCCCATGAATTACTGCGGGGGGTCATGTTGGCTGGGGTGGGCATTCAGGGGAAGGCCGGCTCCAGGATCCCCCCCATGGCAGGACACTCACCAAAGTCGCTGGTGCACGCGGCCAGGAGCAGCTCAGCTTCGCTGCAGGGCCTGCAGGCACCTGGCATGCAGACGGGGCGCTGAGGACAGGCCCCGCCCTCTCCCGGCAGCACCCCAGGCCCTGCCCTCCACACAGGCGGCGGGAGGCAGCAAGCAAGTCAGCAGAGCCCGAGCTCAGAGCCTGGTGGCACCTGGGGATCCCAGGGTGCCACACAGCAGATGCACACGCCCTCAGTGACACCAGTACTCAGGAAACACACTTGCAGGCACACACCTCGATGGCAGGAATGCACACGGACATGGGCCGGGGGGCGGTGCCCAGCGATCAGCTGTCCGGGGCTGCCCTCCTGACATATGTACCCCTGTATCTGGGACCCCTCTAGTTTCCCGGATCTGGGACCTGAAGAGCAGCAGCCCAGTTAGGGTGATAGGAGGTGGGGGCAGAGGAGGGGAGGTTCTGGGGTCCCTGGCCTAGGGCCAGGGGGCAGAATCATGAGAGCCTATCCCTTGCAGGGTCAGGCGCCAAGCTCCAGGAGAGCCAAGAGCTGGGCCTGGTGCCCTGCAGAGAGGCGGGCGGCGTCTCCATGGTGACCAGGCTGCACACTGGACTTCTGTTGCTTGGGCTGGGGGAGGGGAGAGGTCACCACTGGGCCAGGGAGCCCCGGACAGCTTTGGCCCAAGGCTTTCATTCTGCCCTTACCATCTCCTCCCGCAACCCTTCAGGGACCAGAGGTCCAAGGCTGCACTGCTTGACCTCCCTCCTCCACTGTGCCCCTGCCAGCTCTTTCCCGGCAGGAATCGGAAAGGGAGGGTGAGAAGGCATCCCACCCTGGCGGTCCCGGGCTGTGTGGCCTCTGACAAGCCCATTCAACCCTTGGATCTCACTCTTTCCTCTGCGGTGGGGCCGACGAGGCACATTCCCAGCAACCCTAGACCCAGACCGCCCACCCAGACCGACACTCACCGTCCACGCCGAGACCGTGGGCCTGCGGGGGCAGTTCGGGGCGCCCGTCCTCGCGCAGCTCAAAGCGGAAGGCGGCCACGCGGCGGCTGATGTCCCGGTGCGGCGTGGCCTGCAGGAAGAGGGCCCGGCGCTCCCGGGGACCCCAGTGCACGCAACGGCCCCCTGCCGGGCCCGCGCCCTCTGCCAGCACCAGCTCCAGGGCGCCGCCCGCGCGCTCTGCGAAGACCTGGGCGCCCGCGAAGGGCCGCGCCGGCCGCAGACAGGCGAAGCCGGGCCGCGCGCCGGCGTCGGAGCTGCCCAGGGTCAGGCGCAGCGCCCCAGCCGGGTAGAGCCACTGGACCGCGCCCTCTGCACAGGCCAGGGACAGCTGCCCCACGCTGCCGGGCTCCTGGGTGAGGCCGCTGGGGACGGGACGGGGCGCTGAGGAGGGGCGGGTCCCCCCTGGGCGCATTCCCGCACCCTCCCGGAGGGGGAAACCCGTCCAGCGCTCTGCGCGCTCCGAGAAGCGCATGGGGGGGTCCAGGCCGCAGCGCACCCCGCCCCAAGTGCAGGGACAGCACCCGCCCGGGCCGTACCTGCCCCTCCAGCTGCAGCGCTCCTCTGTGTAGCGGGCGCGGGCGGCCGCGGCCAGGAGGCCGCAGCACAGCGCGCAGAGCAGCGCCCGGGCCGGGAACCCCATGGCGCTGCGGGCGGCGTCCGGGGGCTCGGGGCTCCCACAACCGCTGCCCCGGCGGGGCGCGGGTCCGGGCGGCGGCGGGAGCAGCCCCGGGCGCCGGCCGCCCGGCCCCGGCGAAGCCCCCACGCCCTCGGCCGCTCCGCCCGCCGCGCGGCTCCCGCGCCAGAGCAGCCTTGGAGAGGGCCGGGAAGGGGCGGGGCCGGTGGTGCCCCGACCAATCGCGGCGCGGCCCGGAACTTTCCGCCAATAGCAGGGGCGAGGCAGGGAGGGGGCGGGACGGGGGCGGGGTCGGAGCCCGGGCGCCGCGGGAAGATGATCCCGCCTCCCCCGCGCTGCCGGGGGCTCGGCGCGCGGGGGAGGCTCCTTGCCCGCCCAGCGCTGTGCGTCGCCCCCTCGCCGCGCCCTCACCCTGGCCTCGCCCTCCGCGCTGTCCAGATCGGAGCCCTGGAGCCGGTGATGGAGCCGGGGTTTTCATGTCCACTGAAATGTTGGGGGGCTAGGGAAGGTGCAGGCCCACTTGGTGGCTCTGCCACGCCCCCTGATTGGGCGGCGGGGCCTCGTCCTTCCTAAGGCTGGGACCTGGGCCTGTTTCCCACATCCCTCCTAACCTGGCACGGTCCTGCTGACCCCTCCCCAGTGGCATTTGAAGCCCCTGAGGAGGGAGGTCATGACTCCGGGCGTGGGGAGGGCCTGGCCTGGGGGCTGCGCCTTGTAGCTGGGCCAGGCCTTGGGTTTTGGTAAGGCCGTCCGCAGGACGGGGTCTTGTGGAGCGAGCAGCCCGCAGACTTGGGTCCCTTTCCTCAGACCTCGTGGTACCCCATGGTTGCCGGATGACTGACACCCGGCCAGACGGGGCTCCTGGAGGGGTGTGAATGGGGCAGCCACAGGCACCCCTGCAGGCCTGAAGCACGTGGAGACACAGGAGCTGGGGGACACCCCTGGGACACAGGAGCAGCCCCCACCAAGGCGAAACAAGCAGAAACAGGCGATTCTCACACACACTGTAGCCTCAGGCTGGGGCAGGGAGGGATTCCCCACCTCCCAACCGCTGAGTTTGGCCTGACGGGTGGGAGTGGGCAGTGGCTGGCCAGAGAATCGGAGAGCACAGACGGCCTGGGTCAAGGCCGAGGAAGGAGCTCTTGGCAGCCCGGTGAAACCCCAGGGCATGGGTGGTGGGCGGGAACAACAGGTCAGATCACAGAAGGCCCAAGGCACAAGCCAAGGGGTCCGACTACACACTGAACCCCTTAAGCACGAAGCTTTTGCCGGGGCCTGCAAGGACCATCAGAGACTGTGCAGCCCGCAGATCTGAACATTCGATCCCCTGCCCCCAAACCTGCGGCCACCCGGTGCTCGAAACTCATGGTGGACACATGAGGCCAGATGGCCCAGCGGCAGTGGGGGGCTGGACCCCACTGACCACACCCTCGCTCAACCCCAGAGCCCTCCCAGGCCAAAAAGGAAAAAGATGCACACTGGGCGGGTCCGGCCCCTTGCTCTGGGCAGTGTGCAGGTCCTAAGAAGCCATCACAGTTCCCAAAAGGTGGAAGCCACCAAGTGCCTGTCTGCAGCTGAGTGGACAAGCAAGTGTAGAGCGTCCATTATTAGGTCGTAAAAAGGAATGAAGCTCTGGTGCCCCTTCCCGCCTGAGCCTTGACACCTACTGCGGTCTGTGTGAGCCTGGAGGCCGTTGCTCAGCAAAATACACCCCATACAAAAGGACAAGCACTGTTGGATTCCACTTCTGTGAGTCACCTTAGGGTAGTCAAGGTCAGGAGGACAGAAGGTGGAACAGGGGCTGGGGAGGGGGATGGAGGTTGGGGCTTAATTAGGGCAGAGTTCTGGAGCTTAGTTACACAACAAATATGCTCAACAGTACACTTTAAAATGGGTACAATGGTAGATTTTATGATGTATATCTTACAATTAAAAATAAAAACTAAGGCCGGGTGTGGCAGCTCACGCCTGTAATCCCCGCACTTTGGGAGGCCGAGGCAGGAGGATCGCTTGAGGTCGGCAGTTCAAGACTAGCCCGGCTAATACGGCGAAACCCCAACTCCACTAAAAATACAAAAATTAGCTGGGTGCAATGGCTCATGCCTGTAGTTCTAGCCCTTTGGGAGGCCAAGGTGGGAAGACTGCTTGAACCCAGGAGCCTGAGGCTGCAGTGTGCTGCGATTGCACCACTGCACTCCAACCTGGGGGACAGAGTGAGACCCCATCTCAATAAAAATTAAATAGACCAGGCACAGTGGCTCACGCCTGTAATGTCAGCAGTTGGGGAGGCCAAGGTGGGCAGATCATGAAGTCAGGAGGTAGAGACCAGCCTGGCCAACCTGGTGAAACCCTGTCTCTACTAAAAATATAAAAATTAGCTGGGCGTGGTGGTGTGCGCCTGTAGTCCCAGCTACTCGGGACGCTGAGGCAGGAGAATCGCTTGAACCAGAGAAATGGAGGTTGCAGTGAGCCGAGATCACAACACTGCACCCCAGCCTGGTGACAGAGCAAGCCTCCATCTTAAAATAAATAAATAAATATATAAGTAAGGTCTGCTCGGTGGCTCACACCTACAATCCCAGCAGTTTGGGAAGCTGAAGTCAGATCCAGACCAGCCTGGCCAACATGGTGAGACACCCGTCTCTACTAAAATACAAAAAATTAGCTGGGGGTGGTGGTGTGCGCCTGTAGTCCCAGCTACTCAGGACGCTGAGGCAGGAGAATCGCTTGAACTGGGAGACGGAGGTTTCGATCAGCCGAGATCGCACCACTGCACTCTGCCTGGCGACAGAGCGACTCCTTCTCAAAAATACACAAAATAAATAAAGAATCAAAAATTAAAAGGGTAGGCTGGGCCTGGAGCTGGGCCCATGAGGTGCTCCCGGTGGTCGGGAGAGGCCCGCAGGTCCCCTGCTGCAGCTGCAGGCATTAGGAGAGGCATGTGGGTCATCCAGGGCTGCAGCCGCTGGGCGGTCCCTGGGTCAGCGCGGCCCAGCGCAGGCTTCTGAGGCCCTCGGCGGGCTCCAGGCACCCTCTGGTGGCGGCATGAGGATCAGCCCCAGACACCCTCCTGACAGCCTGGGCCTGGGACTTCCTCCCAGGCCTCCCCAGAGAGGGGCCAGTGTCTGTGGTTGGAGGGAGGGGTTGCCAGGATGACCCAGTCTGGAAGGGCACATGCCTGGCCCCAAGTTGACACCTCAACCCCGGACCTCCCTACCTCCTCTTCAGCCTCATCTCCCGGGGTCCGGTGCCAATGCAGCCACCCACGGGAGCGGCCCTGGACACACACCCCTTCTCCTCACAGCCCCTGGCCCCACCCAGGAAAGCACCTTGGGTCAGTGGGTGCTCCGCTGCCTACGGGACGGGCCTGGATGGCTGAGTCCGACCTCAATTGCTATGGAAACAGGACCCAATGTGCCAGGGTGCATGCACAGTAAATACCCAGAGATGGGTAGGGCGCGGCGGCCCATGCCTGTCATCCCAACACTTTGGGAGACCAAGGCGGGTGGATCACGAGGTCAGAAGTTTGAGACCAGCCTGGCCAAGATGGTGAAACCTCGTCTGTACTAAAAATACAAAAATTAGCCGGGCATAGTTGCATGCACCTGTAATCCCAGCTACTCAGGAGGCTGAGGCAGGAGAATCGCTTGAACCCGGGAGGCAGAAGTTGCAGTGAGCTGAGATCATGTCAATTCACTCTAGCCTGGGTGACAGAGTGAGAAGCCATCTTAAAAAAAAAAAAATACCCAGAGACTAAGTATGGGGTGGCCGGGCAGAGGAGTGCCTGGAAGCCATCCCAAAGTTCAGATGATGCCCCAGCTGTCTGTGCTGTTTGGGGGCTCCCTCAAGTCCCTCCAGCCCCAGATCCTCCAGTCCCCTGAAACCCCAGAAGGGGCCTCTCCGCATTTCCTCCCAAGTCAGAACAAGAATGACAGCAAGAGGGACTCAAGTCAGACAAAAGGAAGAACTTCCGTCAGGCTTTGCTTCAGGAAGCTTGGGCGTGGCGTGTGAGGCTGCTCTGGGAGTGCAGAGGCTGGGACAATTGTCTCCCCCGGCCTGCAAGTCCGCCTGGCCAGGGCCAAACACGCATGCCGCATCACAAGGCCCCTGAGCCCAAAGCGGGGCAGCCGGTCTGGCAGCTTGTCCCGAAGCCTGAGACGTGGTTTCTGTCCCAGGCTTGCCCAGAGGGGCCTTGGAGGTGCCGTCTGAGGGGCTGCTGTGGTGGGGGCGTTCGAGACATGGGCAACTACTCACGGTTCCCATCTTCGGCCACTGCGCCCTCCCCGAACCCCCGAGCAGTGCCCGGCACAGGCAGCCCCAAGTCCCACGAGGGAGCGGCTGCGGACACTCTGCCCCACGGGGTGCGGAGTGACTCGACGGAAACCATAGCGCTGGCCACAGATTGTCACAGCCAGGGCAGGGGCTGGGCTGGCTGGGGCCCTGGGGAAGCCACACCAAAGGCCAGGGGAGTTGATGGGAGGAGACAGGAAGGGAGGCTCAACCCTGGGGGAGCGTGGGGCAAAGGCTCTGAGGCAGGCGGAGCCACAGAGTGAACCCCGGGGGCTCCCCGTTTGCTCGAGTCCCCATCTGCCTCAGAGCCTTTGACTCTGCAAAGGGGAGGTGGGTAGGGCCGGCTCCGCCCAGCCACCGGCCCTGAGGGAGCTGGGGAGTTTGGATGCACCAGCAAACAGACCCCCTGGGAAATGGGGAGAAAGCCTAGAGAGAAGGGTCATATCGCCAAGACCCCCACCTGCGTCTCCGTTTGCTGGCAGTGGAGCGAGGAGAGAGGTGTGGGCTGACGCGAGGCCAGCCGTGCTGTGTCCCCAGTGCCCCCTGCAGCCCCTCCCCGAGTGGAGTTGGGATCTGGACAGTGAAGATGGCTCCCACGGCTGAGGGGCAATGGGTGCCGAGCGCCTGCCAGACCCTGTGCCATCCAGAAGCAAGCTGTGACAGTGCGGCCGCGAGCACCGGGCTTCGTCCCCTGTGAGGTGCCATCAAGGACAGGGTTCTGCCTGCGAGCTTGCCCAGGCAGCCTGCACAAGGCCTGGCTCCCCTCCACCGGCCACGTGCCCCCTTGCGCAGGCAGCATCCGGACTCGCCCACCCACAGGCCTGCACTCCGGGCCCACGGAAGCAAAGTTCCTATCTTGGGGATGCTTTCCTCCCTTTGCCGAGAGATCCACCCCCCTACACCTTGCATCTCCTCAAGGAGCCGAAAATGCAGCTGCCAACTGATTTGCTGTGGAGCTAAAAATAACTGCCAGGCTCCAGCCAGGGCCCAGGAAAATATCCCATTGCTAGGAGACAGCCGTTACCGGGAGACCGGCATTGCTAGGCGACGCGTGTTGCTATGGTGACGGCAGGGCCCTGAGTCATCCTCAGCCTGGATAGGGGGCGGGCCAGGCAGGGAGCTGAGCTGGAGGGCATCGAAGAAATCCCACCGCCCATGGCACTCAGGGTGCCCCCATGGCTATGAGGGCCTCACACCTTGGGTCCCCATTCTGGCCACGGAGGGGCCAGGACAGCCAAGCACACCCACAGCCTGCTGCTTCACAGGGACTCTCCCGGGTGCTGTGCGGCCATGCTCCGGGCAGGGGGCTGCGGCAGTGCGGGGGCCGCGTGCCCATCTGGTCCCCAAAGCAATCACTTTGCTCTCAAGGGTGGGGATATCACCACAGGTGCTATGCTGAAGTGACTGTGGCTCTCCTCGTGGTCCTCCAAAATCTCAGGGAAAGATGTACCAGCAGCCTCTAGTCCTCGCCCCCACGAGTCCTGAGTGCCCTCCCAGCCGCCTGGATGGGAGACTCCTCTGTGCTCAGGCATCAAGGCAAGGGGTGGTCCAGGTGAAGAATGCTCCCGCAGGGGTTCTGTAGGAGTGGGGCGCTCCAGGTGAGGGTGCTCCACATGAGAGGGTGCATCAGGTGAGGGCTCTTCAGCAGAGGGGTGCTCCAGGTGAGGGCACTCCAGGTGAGTGGTGCTCCAGATGACAGGGTGCTCCAGGTGAGTGGTGCTCCAGTTGACAGGATGCTCCAGGTGAGTGTGCTCCAGGTGAGGAAGTGCTCCAGATGAGGGTTCTCCAGGTGAGTGGTGCTCCAGATGAGAGAGTGCTCCAGGTGAGAGAGTGCTCCAGGTGAGGGTTCTCCAGGTGAGTGGTGCTCCAGATGACAGTGTTCTTCAGGTGAGTGTGCTCCAGGTGAGAGAGTGCTCCAGATGAGGGTTCTCCAGGTGAGTGGTGCTCCGGGTGACAGGATGCTCCAGGTGCGTGTGCTCCAGGTGAGAGAGTGCTCCAGATGAGGGCTCTCCAGGTGAGTGGTGCTCCAGATGACAGGGTGCTTCAGGTGAGTGTGCTCCAGGTGAGAGAGTGCTCCAGATGAGGGTTCTCCAGGTGAGGGCACTCCAGGTGAGAGAGTGCTCCAGATGAGGGTTCTCCAGGTGAGTGGTGCTCCAGATGACAGGGTGCTCCAGGTGAGTGTGCTCCAGGTGAGAGAGTGCTCCAGATGAGGGCTCTCCAGGTGAGTGTGCTGCAGATGACAGGGTGCTTCATGTGAGGGTGCTCCAGGTGACAGGGTTCTCCAGGTGACAGGATGCTCCAGGTGAGAGAGTGCTCCAGATGAGGGTTCTCCAGGTGAGTGATGCTCCAGGTGAGGAAGTGCTCCAGATGAGGGTTCTCCAGGTGAGTGGTGCTCCAGATGTGGGTTCTCCAGGTGAGAGGGTGCTCCAGATGAGGGTGCTCCAGGTGAGGGGTGCTCCAGATGAGGGTTTTCCAGGTGAGGAGTGCTTCAGGTGAGGGGTGCCTCAGGTGAGGGGTGCTTCAGGTAAGGAGTGCTCTAGATGAGGGTTCTCCAGGTGAGGGGTGCTCCAGGTGTCCCCCAGAGCCCAGGCACACAGCCCCTCCCATATCAGTCACCAGGATCAATGGAGGGGTGTGGCCTGAGCGGTATCCACATCCCTCAGAGGAGACAGAAGTCTGCTGAGCAGCACCCATTGCTCAAGCCACTTCCCTCCTGGGTGTGACCTATTCAAGGGAATCCTCTGCAACGGGCTTTCCGGCCCGGGAGGTGAGCCAAACTGCTGGTGCCAGGCACATATCACGCTACTGACACATCTGCCATCCACCTGTGAGGTCCTGAGCTGGAGGCTCCGTGCCCAGGGACAGGGTGTTGGGAGGGAGACCCCACTCTGGCCCTCAGCGGGTGCAGTCAACCAACAGCTCATCAAACGCACCATCAAACAACAGGCAAACACAGGCTGACAAAAGAAGGTCCTTGGTGCTGGGGAAGTGAGAACACGGGTCTGTGGCCCTGTCCACCTGGATAGGGAAGTCTCCTTGGGGAGAATACATTAGCCAAGGTCTGAGAGCCAAGGAGCCACCCAGGCGCAGGTGGCAACGGAGTGCTCCAGGTGAGGGGTGCTATAAGGGAGGGGTGCTCCACATGAGGAAATGCTCCAGGGAGGGGTGCTCCAGGGGAGGGGTGCTCCAGGGGAGGGGTAGGGCACCCTCCTGGCCCCAGAGGAAGGCCACTGTGGCTGAAGCCTCGTGCACAAGGGGCTGATGTAGAGCGAGGCTGTGGCCAACAGTGCCAGGCACTCAGGGCTGTGCAGACTGCAGCAAAGAATGGACAGGGCCCTGGGAAGAACAGGACCATGTCTGCACAGCAAAGTGACTCACTGCATCCTGGGGAGAACAGAAGATGGGAGAGGCGTAGAAAGACCGGCGAGGAGGTAGCTGGCACCAGCCATGTGGAGGCAAAGGTGCCTGGCACAGGTACAGCGAAGAAGTGGAGAGTAGGTGGGTTCACAGCTTTGGAGGAGCACAAGGGGCCTTTCTGCGATGTTCTTCCACGCACGCTTCTCGGCTCAGATTGCCGAAAGGCAGGGCTGGCTTCTTGGGCCTTGCCAGAGTTGCATGACCCAAATGCCCGACCCCCACGCTCACCCTATGCCCTTGGGGTGTGTCCATCCCCAGCTCCAGCCCGGACTCAACACAAGCACAGCCTGTTGTTTGCCTGAGGCCCTGGCACCTGCTGCAGGGTGAGAGCCCGGAGCATGAGGCGAACGCTCCTACCAGGAGCAGTCGGTGCCTGAACACAGCAGGGTGGAAGCTGCTGCCGGAAGGCCAGCCTGCCAGACCCGCGCACCGCAGATGCCTGGATAGGTTGGACGGAGGCTCCCCTGTGGCCCCAACTGCCTTCACAGGGCTCATCCTGTCAGCCGACTCTGGGTGCCTTCTTTGGTCAGTACCCAGGTACCGGGCAGGACCTACACAGCTGCACCATCCCGAGACCCAGCGACGCCCCCACAGCAAGCACCGAAGCACCCCCGCCCAGGGAACCAGGCCGTCCTTCCCGCCGCTGTCCCAGGCCTCACACCAGCCCCTCCAGCCCTGCGTCCCACCAGGACGCTGGGAGCACCAGCTGGTTTCACTCCTATTCAATACTCTCCGGAGCCTCCTTCAGCCCTGTAGCTCTTCCCCAAAGCAGAGACTCCCCTCTGCTCTCCCCACACCTGCTCCCTCCCCAGGCCCTGCTCCCAGGAGACCCCTGGATGGGGCGCCATTGGCCTCCGTTCTCCTGCTGCGAGCCTGCTGGGGCGGCTGGGGTCTGCACTGGTCCCCACCGAGGCTCCACCGGACCCAGCACGCCCCACCCCTGCCCCGGGCTGCGGCAGCGGCCCCTCTGGCCTCCAGTTTATTCCTCAGGGAACTGGCCAGGCTTCCAAGATCTTTGCATATCCATTCCCGGGCCATTCCTCCCTCGCACCTGGGGGGTCTCAGCTCCAGTGTGGCACCCTCAGGACGCCCCCGCCCCGCCAGAAGCCACCACCGCAAGCCCTCGAGTGCTTTCACTGTCACTCTCTGAAATGATCCGTGCAGTCACTTGTTTTCGCGCTGTGCGGGTGTGCCAGGGTCTTCAGATAGGGGCTTCCGGCCGCGCACGCAGCAGGGGCGCGGGGGTGGGAGGGTCCCAGGACTGCGGGTGTGACAACCCTGTCTCCTCTGAGCAGGGTCTCGCCTTCCTCGCCTCCGCGGGTGGTGGCCAACGGTCTGGACGCGCGGTG
The DNA here is from genome assembly GCA_963574635.1 of Cheracebus regulus. Taxonomy (NCBI): domain Eukaryota; kingdom Metazoa; phylum Chordata; class Mammalia; order Primates; family Pitheciidae; genus Cheracebus; species Cheracebus regulus. The sequence goes on from CAUYQU010024866.1 coordinate 25,230, forward strand.
CCGCCCCCGTCCCCACAGGACCCCGGGGCCCACCTCCGGCGCCTGCCCTCCGCTGCCTCCCCTCGCCCTCCCTTCCGCCTCCCGCGCCCTCCCCGCCCGCCGCGCGCCGGGGTTTGTTATTGTGCGGGTGCCCGCGGCGGGGGGGCGGGGGCGAGTGCCGGGCCTGGCGCGTGCCCGTGAGCGCCGCGTCGAGAACGCGCCGCGCGCCGGGGGCGGGGCGGGGCGGGGCCGGGGGCGGGGCCCGGCATCCTCGGCGCCCCCGCCCGAGCTCGCGAACCCGGATTGGCTCCCCACGCCGGGAGCGCGCCAGGGCGCGGCGCTTGGGGCCGGGCGGGGGGCGCGCGCGGCGCCGGCGGCGGCCGCGGAGGAGCGCGGGGAGGGCGAGGGGAGGAGGAGGCGCCCGCCCTGTTCGCTGCAAAGCGGCCTTATTTATCTGGGCACAGCCTCAGCCTCCCCGGTGGGAGGCTCGGGGCGGCCGATCCTCTCCCACTGGGGAGCTCCTCTCTGTGCGCGGCCAAGGGGGCCCGGCCAGGCCGGGACGCGGGGCGCGGGGCGCGGGGCGCGGGGCGCAGGGCGCGGCCGGGCCCTGCCGGCCAGTCCAGCACCCCAGCGGCCCCCGCGTGCGCCGGCGCCCGTGCCGGGCTCCCCATGACGGGAGGTCGCCCGGCGGACAGCGTGGCATGAGCCAGGAGCCCGGGCCGAGGTAAGGTGCGCGCGTGGCCGGGCCGCGGGGCGGGGAGGGGGCCAGGCTGCACCTCCGTGGCAGCCACAATGAACAGGGGGCGGGTGGGGGTGGGGGCCGCGCCGCCGCCGCCCGGGAAGGGCTTACGTAACGGCAGCCCCTTCCCCACCTCCCCCGCGGCCGCTGTGCCTCCGTCCCTGCCCGGCCTTCCCGCAGCCCCGAGCCCCGGCGGCCGGCCTGGAAGAGGCCCGCTCCCCACTGGCCACCCGTCCAGGGCTGAGGGTCGGTGCCAGCTGGTCCACCCAAAGGAGGAATTGCAGGTCCCCGGCGCCCACCCTGCCTGGCTGGGCTCAGAGGGCACCCCTAGAGCTAAGTGACAGGCCAGGGACAGTTCAACTGTAGGGGGGGGGGGCGCATGGATGTGCGGCCTGCGTCGGCCATCCCCGGGGCGGCTTCTGGACCTGGGGCCTGCGCTGAGCTGCTGACGGCGGGAGGAGAAGGGTGGGGCGAGCCTGGCATCTTCCTGGTTCTGGAGGTGGGACCTGGCTCGGCCAAGGCTGGAGGCCTCAGAAGGAAACTGCACCTTGAGACCTGCTGGGGAGGGTCCCGTTTCCTCTTTGGGATTTGGTGGGTGGAGATTCTCCACCGTTACTCCAGAAGGAAAGAGGGCTGCAGTGGCAGCCTCAGACATGCACGGCCCAGCGGCCACTCCAGGCCCCTCCCAGGCTCTGCTTGGGCAGCCTGCCCTCCGCAGGAGGAGCAGATGGCGGAGGCCACCTCACCTGCCCCTTCCTTCAGGCCCTTCCCCCACTGGCTAGGGGCAGCTCAGGCCTCGCTGGATCCCCACTGGACACAGGGCCTTCTCCCACCCCACCCCTTGGCGGGGTGCTGGACAGCAGCCTTGGAGCAGAAGGCCTGGGCGAGGCAAGGAGACTGAGGGGTTTTTGGTGTCCCAGGCCAGGGCAGAGGCCTGGTGGAATCTGGCTGGCCTGGCCAGAGGTGTACACAGGGCTGGACCCGGAACCGCCTGGAGGGGAGGGAAATTCAAGGCCCAGCTGCAAACAGGACTGTGCAAGACTCATTTGCCCCATTCCCTGCCCCCTGCTACCCCAACCACCCCTCACCTGGGGCCAGAGCTATGAGCTCAGCCCCTTCGTGGACAGACTCGCCCCCTCCAGCTCACACCCACTTCTGGGGCAGCTGAACGAGTCGTACCTCCCACTGATGAGAGGGACACAAATGGCTTCGTGGGTGGGAGGGACAGAGCCCTGGAGCCCGGTGGACATGGACCCAGGAAGCCCTGTGTTGCCGAGGGGCGGGGATGTCCCATCCAGGTGGCAACGCTCAGCCACCCTAAGATCCCATCCGCTTGCATGTGGGCACCCAGTGCTGTGCCTCCCAGGACAGGGGTGGCAGTGAAGGGAGCTCCGTGGGTGAGCAGGTGACCTGAGCCTTCCCCACTAGTGGTCCAGGAGGAGCAGACAGACCACCGCAGTGGGTGTGTTCGGATCCCCATTCCCTCACTGGGCCAGAAGGAGGGGTGAGGGCTTGTGGCAGCTGCCTGGAGCAGTAGGCACTGGGGGCCCAGGCCTAGCCTCTGACAGTGCCACGCTCTTCCGAGCAGGGGCTGAGATGAGGCCTGGATCCAGCATCCACTCTCCAGGGTGTCCAACCTGCAAGGCCAAGCTGCCCTGGGCTTGACTGCAGGCCCTCCATCTGTTGGGGCAGCAACACAGGTCTCTCCTGAGGCCATGTACCTGCTGGGCCATGGTGCCCCTCCCCAGGGTCCCCAGTATACCCCTAGAAGCATCTCTAGTTGGGGGCAGGAGAGGAGCTCTGCCGCTGTGCCACGTGCCAAGTGGCAGGGACACGGGTGTGCCTGCGTCACGGGGCTGCCACGGAGTGTGTCAGCCTGCACCCTGTCCCCAATCCGCAGCCACCACCCCGGCTGTCACCCCAGTCCCTGGGGCTGCCGCTGCAGATAGAACCGACGTGCATTTTTCTGGCCACCAGTGCCCTGCCCAGATCCAAGGCGCTCCGTGGGCAGGGTAGATGGTCCCTGAGGTTCTATGAGGGCTGAGTGTTCGGCTAGGCTGTAAGAGACCTCCAACTGGGGGTGCTGAGGGGTGAGGTTTTCCAGGCATGCTTCCAAAGCAAGGATGTCCCAGGGGTGGGCACGCAGTGTGCAGCCTCTGCACAGAATGCAGTGCCATAGCAGGGGCCCTACAGGGTGAGGGCAGTGCTTGGAGACCACCAGGCCAGAGCCCACCAGCAGGGCGTCGGGACCTCAGGAGGCAGAGTAGGGCAGGGTGAGGACCCTGTGAGGTCACCGGGCCAGGACCCAGCCCCAGGGGTCTTGGAGCCAATCCTAGCTCTATGTAACGTCTGGAAAATCCCTCTGTAAGCTCTGCTTCCCCACTCCTGGTCAGGCAATGTGAGTGAAGGACTCCGGCCAGTCAGAGGAGGGGGTGCATGTGGTGCGAGGCAATTGGGGCAGGAAGACCCCTTTCCTCTCTTGGTTCGGACCAGATGGTAGAGGATGGCAGCCGCTCCCTCAGCCCCGCAGCTCCGCAGGAGGGAGTCCGTGGAAAAGGAGATGGACCTCCTCCCCTGAAGGCTTTGTGTAGTCGAAGGTCCACCCCAGCCCTGAGGTCTTGGGAGCCCTCTCGGTGCCTCGGGTACTAACCTAGTCCCAACCCCCTTAGGCCAACCTCTCCTGCAGACACTGGCCATGGCACGATCCGGACTCACTTCCCGAGCTATGCCTTCCCTGCTGACCGGCCTCCTCCTAAGTGACCAGTCCTCCATCAGCCCTCCAGGACCTCTGGCAGCTGCACTCCTTTCTGCATGACTGAGCTAATGGGGCTGCATTCCTCATTCATTCATTCCATGAGCATGCACAGGCCATGCATGTGTTGGTGGCGGCTGTCCTCAGGGAGTCCCCAGTCCACATCAGGTGGACAGTGATGACAACCCGTGTGATTGTGAGACCCTGGAGGCACTTTCTCATGAGCTAGGGGTCTTGGAGCAGGAGGCAGGGGCCACCTCACAGCAGGCGCTGAGGGATGGAGGAGAAGAGCTTGCAGGGTTACGGCGGGAGAACAGCACCAGGCAGAGGGGTAGGAGAGGAGGAATGACGTGGCTGGGCTGTCGCATCAGGGCTCAGTGACTTGATTTGCAGAAGACACAGCTCTTGTGGGGCCCCAGCATGGCCATCTGGGAATGGTAAGCCTGGACGCTGCACATGAGAGAGTCCCCCCAGGAGCACCAGGCCCCACCATGCTCCCTAGGCTCACTCTGGCCACACGCTTCACAGTGCATCCCCTGGGGAGGACATAAAGGCCACGGTCCCCTCTCCCCAGCAGCTCCCAGGCCAGGCTCAGGCTGTGAGAACAAGACAGCTGAGGTACCTCTGTCTCTTTCCCCTGGGTGAGCCCAGGAGCCTCCAGCCCGGGAGGGGACCACCCCAGAATTCCACTTCAAGCTGAGTGAGCACCACAGGGCCTGAGGCTGAAGATGGTGCAGGCATGGCTACCTTTTTAACAAGCCTCTTCCCATATTAGCACCCAGGGTGAAGGGAGACACAGTCCCCAGCAGCCCATGCAGGTCGTCCAAGCCCCTCTGGGTGGAATGAGAGCTCTCACAGTCACCGAGCAGGAAGGAGGGCCCTGAGCCACGGGAACTGGCTCCTTGGTGACCGTCTGGTTGGGTGGGTGGGGCCAGGGCCAGGCAGAGGGGCCGTTGTCTGAGCCCTCCAGGGACCTCTCGCTTAACTGGCAGAAAGACCCCTGTCTCCACCCTGAGCTCAGCTTTCTCCCACAGCGCCCATGCCTGGGCCAAAGTGTGTGGGTGTTTGCATTTTTTGAGCTACAGGGTAGAGGCTTCTCAGGCTGGGCCAGTCAAGCCAGGAATGTGAGGAGCAGAGGGTGCCGGCATGAGCGTGGACGCGACATTGGGGAGCAGCAGGGCCACCTGTGTGGGGATACGGCTCCCACCAAGGACACGGGTGGAGGGCTGACCGGCAGGCAGAGCGGCGCCTTCTGGCTGCGGTGCGGGTGTGGATGAGGGCAGCCCGGTCCTGGCCCATACCCGGAGCGCTCCTCAGCAGGTCCCTCCCTCCCGTGGGCTCTCAAAGTGCAGCTTGAAGCCTGGAGGTGGGGACGGGGCTGTGGGCGCCGGCAAACGTGAGCTCCAGAGCGGGGCGGGAAGGGAGCCCTGCCCATGCCAGGGGCATCCACGTGCCTCCCCCAGCCCCGCGCTCCACGTGCAGGCCCATGACTGGGAGCGTTTTCAACCTAAATCGGCACTGCTCCGGGATTATTTCTCCCCTGACGCCGCCCCCGCCACCGCCTCCCGATCCTTCCCGGCTTCTCCCCCACTCCCCGCCCCCGGGGCCCCTCCCTGCTGAGCGGGGGTAACCGGGCCTTGGGGTTGCAGGGCTGCCCCGACCCTGCAGCTGTCCGCGGTGGAGCCGACCCGGGCCTGGCCCTGAGCGCGCTGCAGGAGCGGCCGCTGTCCATGGTGCTGGCGCGGGTGCCGTGGCGGCTGGCAGGGTCTGCGGAGGCCCGGCGTCCCGGCAGCGATGTCTGGGCTCCCGGGTCTAGGGTAGCGAGGGTCCCTACTCTGGGGGCACGGAGGGTATTTAGGCCTGGGCTGCCTCCCCCTCTGGCCAGGAGTCGGGGCGGCTGTGGGCCTGGTGCTGCTCCCTCGGGCGCTGGCATCCTCCGATGTCCCCTCTCCCTGGCTCTAGGAGGGAACCGAGGCAGCCCCACTCCAGGCCTCCCCGGAAACCGGGGGCATATTCACTCCTCGGAGCCTCGTGCTCCTCACCCGAAACCCGAGGTAGCGACGTTCCCACCCCTAAGGGTAGCGATGGGGTTGGAACGGGTGCCGACCCCCGCGGGCCCTTGAAAACGTTGTGATGTCGTCAGCCTCCGTGGGGCTGCCGCCTTCCTATCATGGACGCATGACGGGGTCACCAGCTGTGGGTGCCTCCTTTGTGGAGGGACCAGCCCCTCCTTCCAGGCCCCGAATGACACCTCGGGGGAGGGAGAGATGGTACAGAGGGCGGGGGTGGGGCTAAGCTGGGTTCTCAGCCACAGGGGCCACCTGTTCAGGTGACACCCCTGGTCCCGACTCCGGCCTGCGCCCCTCCCCACATGCACCCCTGGCCAGGCCTGCCCTGTCTGGGACTTGGAAGCCAATGGCAGGCCCGGTGCTGGGAAGAGCAGAGCCAGACCTCCCACTACCTCCCTCCCGGCGGCTCTGCCTTCCTCCCCTTCGCTCTAACCAGATTATGGGGGACGAGCTGCCCGCCTTGGGGTTGCAGTGCCATCTCAGACCCCGCCACTGACTGTGGCAGAGCTGGCCAGGCCCTGTAGCCCCAGAAGGGACACTCAGCCAAAAAGATGTCAGCCGTCCTCTTCCTGGGAATCTCCATATTCCAGGGCCCACCCAAGCCTTGGAATTTTCTTGGGAGACTTCTCAGACACCCCCTTGGTGGCTCCAGCAGACCTCCCAGTGAGGCCGTGGCAGGAGGGGACAGGGTGGGCTGGGAGTGGCTTTGGCCCCTCCTCTAAGATTTCGGGGCAGGAAGGCAGAACCTGCATGGGGCTCCAGGCTCAGTTCTGGGGTCACCTAAGACCAGGGAAGATGCATCTTGCTTGGCCCTGGGGTCTGGCCGTGGGGTTCAGACATCACTGTCATGTCACTCTTCCAGCCCTTGCTATGAGCTATGCACTGAGCTCATCCAGTTTGTAATGACCCAAGAGAGCAGATACTGTCACCTCCCCAGGCTTCAAGATGAGGAAACTGAGGCTCAGAGAAGAGAAGTGGCTTGCCAAGACCACAGAGCCAGGGTGGGGCCCATTTCAAGTCCAGGGCATGTAGCCCCAGGGCCTGTGGGTTGAGACCCCTGGGGCTCTACCTCCTCCCCGGATGTCGGGGGGGCGCAGCAGGAGATCCAGACTGCAGAGCAGATGGTGGCACCATGAGGGTCCCACCTCTCCTTCCTTCCGTGGCTGTGCCCAGTACCCCCTGCAACCCACTCACAGACTGGAGGCCTGAGGAGTGAGGCTACCCAGGGCTGGTCTCATCCCACCCTACGGGTGGATGGCGCTGGCCTGAGGATAGCCTCCACGTGGCCTTCCTCAGCTAGCTCTGGCCCGAACTTCATCTTCACCACTAACCTGGTCATGACCTCAGGCAGGCAGTTTGCCCGGCCTTGGCCTCAGTTTCCTCATCTGTGCAGTGGGCACAGTCATCACAGCATCATCCTCATTGGGCTGGGAAGAAGATGAAAGCGACAGCATGTGTCAGGGCTAACCAGACCGACACCACAGCAAACCCTGGGAAGATGCCTGCCTTTTCTTTGGGTGGATTCTTTTTTTTTTTTTTTTGGAGACAAAGTCTTGCTGTGTTGCCCAGGCTGGAGTACAGTGATTTTCTGCTCACTGCAACCTCCACCTCCTGGCTTCAACAGATTCTCCTGCCTCAGCCTCCCAAGTAGCTGGGATTACAGGCACCTGCTACCACGCCCAGCTAATTTTTAGTTTTTAGTAGAGATGGGGTTTCACCATGTTGGCCAGGCTGGTCTCGAACTCCTGACCTCAAGTGATCCGCCCACCTCTGCCTCCCAAAGTGCTGAGATTACAAGTATCTGCCACTGCACCCAGCCCCTTGGGTAGATTCTGAGTCAGGGAAGCTCCTGCAGGCGTGGAGGTTGGCTACAGAGCCAGCAGCAGAGCCCTTCCTAAGAACTGCACAGTCACCCTGCAGGGAAGGGGCCAGAGACCACCCCAGACCCTTCCCTTCTGTTTCCTCACCCTGCCCAGCAGGGTGGGCCCAGTGGGCACCGACAGTGGACAGCAGAGCAGAAGAGGTGAGGAGAGCAGCTCTGGCCTCACCAGGCCCACCTCCATTTTCTTCTCTGTAAAATGGGCATCATGGTACCTAAGTGCCAGAAAGTGTTGCTGTTTCCCGGCCTCACTGGGCAGATGAAAAAGGTGGCATCCGGCTGGGCGCGGTGGCTCATGCCTGTAATCCCAGCACTTTGGGAGGTCGAGGTGGGTGGATCACTTGAGGTCAGGAGTTGGAGACCAGCCTGGCCAACATGGTAAAACCCCATCTCTACTAAAAATACAAAAACTTAGGCTGGGCCAGGTAACTCACGCCTGTAATCCCAGCACTTTGGGAGGCCGAGGTGGGCAGATCACCTTAGGTTGGAAGTTCAAAACCAGCCTGACCAACCTGGAGAAACTGTCTCTACTAAAAATACACAAATTTAGGCTGGGCGTGGTGACTCATGCCTGTAATCCCAGCACTTTGGGAGGCCGAGGCAGGCGGATCACCTGAGGTTAGGAGTTTGAGACCAACCAGCCTGACCAACCTGTAAAAACCCCGTCTCTACTAAAAATACAAAATTAGCTGGGCATGGTGGCACACACCTATAATCCCAGCTACTCGGGAGGCTGAGTCAGGAGAATCGCTTGAACCCGGGAGGCAGAGGTTGCATTGAGCCAAGATGGTGACATTGCACTCCAGCCTGGGGAACAGAGCAAAACCCCATCTCAAAGAAAAAAAAATTAGCTGGGCGTGCTGGCAGGAGCCTGTAGTCCCAGCTACTCTGGAGGCTGAGGCACGAGAATGGCTTGAACCTTAGAGGCAGAGAGGCTGCAGTGAGCCGGGATCACGCCTCGCACTCAGCCTGCTCTCCAGGCAACAAGACTCAAACTTCGTCTCAAAAAAAAAGATGTCCATGGGCAATGAAGGTTGAGCTCAGTGCGTACAGTAGGTACCCAGTGAGTGCCGTGCATGGCCATGGTCAGCTTCCCGTTGCTGCTGATAGGCAGAGGCAGGCACTCGCGTCCTCTCTGGCAGGTAGTTCTGGGAGCACTGTGGGGACACCCAGGGAGGGGAGGAGCCCCGCTTTGCCCCCCTAATCCTGGGCCTTCTAGAGACAGCAACAGACTCAGTCCCCTCCCGGCCCTTGTCCGCAGAGCGTGCCAGGAAGATGTCAAGCCCGGGTATCGACGGGGACCCCAAGCCTCCATGCTTGCCTCGAAACGGCCTGGTGAAGCTGCCAGGCCAGCCCAACGGCCTGGGTGCGGCCAGCATCACCAAGGGCACGCCAGCCACCAAGAACCGCCCCTGCCAGCCGCCACCCCCACCCACCCTCCCACCACCCAGCCTGGCTTCCCCACTGCCCCGGGCTGCCCTGGCCGGGGGTCCATGCTCCCCAGCAGGTGGACCGGCCTCAGCCTTGGCACCCGGGCCCCCAGCAGAGCGGCCGCCGCTGGCCACAGACGAGAAGATCCTCAACGGGCTCTTCTGGTACTTCTCGGCCTGCGAGAAATGTGTGCTGGCCCAGGTGTGCAAGGCCTGGCGGCGCGTGCTCTACCAGCCCAAGTTCTGGGCAGGCCTCACGCCGGTGCTGCACGCCAAGGAGCTGTACAACGCGCTGCCTGGCGGCGAGAAGGAGTTCGTCAACCTGCAGGGCTTTGCCGCCAGAGGCTTCGAGGGCTTCTGCCTGGTTGGCGTCTCTGACCTGGACATCTGCGAGTTCATTGACAACTATGCGCTCTCCAAGAAGGGTGTCAAAGCCATGAGCCTCAAGCGCTCCACCATCACGGACGCAGGCCTCGAGGTGTGCGCGCAGGCTGGGTGGTGGCGGGGACGAGGCTTGGGGGCAGGGCAGCAGCAACCCTCTGGGGGCTGGAGAGGATGGTGGCCTTGGGGTGGGGGAAAGCAAGACTGACTACAGGGGACCTCGTGCAAAGCGAAAATGTGGGTCCCTTGTTCAAACACTATCAAGGTTTTCAAGCTGGTAGCAGCAGAGCGGCTGATTAAATGCAGGGCCCAGGCCTTTAATCTGCTGATTAAATGCAGAGCCACGTGCGCGGTGGCTCACGCCCGTCATCCCAGCACTGTGGGAGGCCGAGGCGGGCAGGTCACTTAAGGTCAGGAGGTCAGGAGTTCAAGACCAGCCTGGTCAACTTGGTGAAGCCCTGTCTCTATTAAAAATGCAAGAATTCGCAGCCAGGTGTGGTGGCTCACGCCTGTAATCCCAGCACTTTGGGAGGCCAAGGTGGGGCCGATCACGAGGTCGGGAGATGGAGACCATCCTGACTAACATGGTGAAACCCCATCTGTACTAAAAACACAAAAAAATTGGCTGGGCATGGTGGCATGTGCCTGTAGTCCGAGCCACTCGGGAGGCTGAGGCAGGAGAACGGCTTGAACCCAGGAGGTGGAAGTTGCAGTGAGCCGAGATCACGCTACTGGACGTGAGCCTGGGCAAACCATCTCAAAAAAGACTCCATCTCAAAAAAAAAAAAGAAAAAGAAAAAAATGCAAAAATTAGCCGGGCCTGGTGGCAGGCATCTGCAGTCCCAGCTACTTGGAACACTGAGGCAGGAGAACTGCTTGAACCCGGGAGGCTGAGGGTGCGGTGAGCTGAGATGGCGCCACCGCACGCAGCCTGGGGCCTGGGTGACAAAGTGAGACTGTGTCTCTAAATAAATAACTAAATGCAAGTTGGGGGGAGCTGAGGGGCGGCTGGGGAAGGATCCCCCAGGAGCAGGGGTCAGAGGAGCCGCCTGGCAGCCAGGCCTGGAGTCTCCATGATAACATTGGCACCAACGCCCCCGGCACCTGCTCTGGCCAGGCCCCGGGCTCTGGTCCCGATGCCTGGCCTCCTCACACACTGCCAAGTGTTTTCAGAGTTGAGCTCCCTGCATGTTTACACCAGTAACCAGGACCGCCTCCTCCCTGCGGGCTCCACCCCTGCAACCCTCTGGCGCTCTGCCAGAAGGAGCGCCCCAGGCTGGGGGCAGGGAGCCCAGGCCTGGCGCGCCCTTGACCCGGCGCCCGCCTCCTGCAGGTTATGCTCGAACAGATGCAGGGTGTGGTGCGTCTGGAGCTGTCCGGCTGCAACGACTTCACGGAGGCCGGGCTGTGGTCCAGCCTAAGCGCCCGCATCACCTCACTGAGCGTGAGTGACTGCATCAACGTAGCCGACGACGCCATCGCGGCCATCTCACAGCTGCTGCCCAACCTGGCGGAGCTGAGCCTGCAGGCCTACCACGTGACGGACACGGCGCTGGCCTACTTCACTGCGCGCCAGGGTCACAGCACGCACACGCTGCGCCTGCTCTCCTGCTGGGAGATCACCAACCACGGCGTGGTCAACGTGGTGCACAGCCTGCCCAACCTCACGGCGCTCAGCCTCTCGGGCTGCTCCAAGGTCACCGATGACGGCGTAGAGCTCGTGGCCGAGAACCTGCGCAAGTTGCGCAGCCTTGACCTCTCGTGGTGCCCACGCATCACTGACATGGCGCTGGAGTATGTGGCCTGCGACCTGCACCGCCTGGAGGAGCTCGTGCTGGACAGGTGCGTGCCCCGGCCGCGGCGGGCGGGGTGGGGCCAGGCAGGGGATGGTCGCGGGGAGGGGCTCCCGGCGTGGCCCGGGCGGAGGCGCGGTGGGCAGAGCCCTCGGAGGCCGAACGCCTGGGAGTGGGCAGAAACACAGCACTGGTTGGCTGGACTCCTGTCATTCGCCGTGGGCGGGAACGAGGAAGGGCAGGAAGGGCTTCACGCCAGGGGCACTCCCGGGAAGAGAAAGGAGGGCTGGGGTCAGGTGATTTGAAGGTGCGGGTCCCCTCTGGTGCAACCACAGGTGTGTGCGCATCACGGACACTGGCCTCAGCTATCTGTCCACCATGTCGTCCCTCCGCAGCCTCTACCTGCGATGGTGCTGCCAGGTACCGGCTCTCACGCCCCGGGATTGGGGAATCGGTGGGGGCGGTGCGGGCGTGGGGAGAGCTCCCGGCCCCACTCAGATCCTGGGGGAGTCTGGGGCCCCTCCCTATCCAGCAGCCAACCTAAGCGGAGCGCAGGCAGAACGCAGGGATCCCGGGGTCCCACCTGGCGCTCCGTGGACCCCAGGGTACCCTCGCCTTCGGTGCAAGTGGAAATCGTTGTCGCCATTCCACTCCCGACAGGTGCAGGACTTCGGGCTGAAGCACCTCCTGGCCCTGGGGAGTTTGCGCCTCCTGTCTCTGGCAGGTGAGACCCCTGATCCTGCTCTGACGCTGAGTGGTGACCACCCACCCCCACCTAGTCCCCCGCCCAGCCCGCCCAGTCCTTGTGCAAACTCACCGTCCAGGGTCCCAGGCGGAGGAGGAGGGAGCCCGGGGCCGCGCACTGAGCCCCCGCCCTGCTCCCGCGCAGGCTGCCCGCTGCTCACCACCACCGGGCTGTCGGGCCTGGTGCAGCTGCAGGAGCTGGAGGAGCTGGAGCTGACCAACTGCCCGGGGGCCACCCCCGAGCTCTTCAAGTACTTCTCGCAGCACTTGCCGCGCTGCCTCGTCATCGAGTAGCGCGGGGGCCCCGCCGCGGTCGCGGGAACCCGGCCATGACCTGGGCGGGGGCGCCGGGCGCCGCCGAGCCCCCTCTTCCCGCCCCGCACTGGGGGAGCCCCCGCGCCCCAGGGCCAGCGCGGGAGGTGGGGCGAGCCGAGGGGAAGCCCCGCCCCGGCCCTCCGCCCCTCCGCCCTCCCGGCCCCTCCCCGGGCAGGGGGGCGGCGAGTGGGTCCGCCCGGGCCCGCCCCACGCACGCACGCACACTCGGGGACTTTGTGCATGCCCCTCGTGCCCGCACTGCACGCCGCCCTCCGCCACGCCACAGCCGCCGCCATCACTCGCTCGCCCGCCCGCTTGGGGGACGGGGCTCGGTCCTTGGGGGGCGCTTTGCGCTCCCAGACTGTGCCCTTACCGCCTTCCCCGCCACAACCGCTCTGTCTCCCCACTGTCCCCCCATCCCGGGCAGGGCCCAGGGGGATTGAGGGGGCTGGGTCCCCCAGGACACAGGGGCCCGGAAGAGCCCCATGGGCTTCCTGCATTCTCCACTGTACCATGCCTGGAGCCCTCCGAGGGGGGTCGGGAAACCGGCCACCGCCAAAGCCATGGCCCGCGCTGAGGAGCCCGAGCCCTACCCGCACCTCCACCCATCCCGCCTGACCCACGAGGCCTCCCGTCCTCCTTGCCACTGTGAGGGGCAGTCCTCTGTCCGCCCCCCAGCCTGGCCGTGGCCCCTGGCCAGGGAGAGGCCAGAAGGGCTGGCGATCAATCACCTTGGAGTCGTCAACGTTAGCGCAGCTGACTCCGTCCGCCTCAACCAGGGTGGCACAGGCGCCTCGCAAGCCCCCAAGCTGGAGCCGCCCTCAGGGCTCTCAGGCTCCGGGAGAGGCCTGGGCCGACCCCACATCTCAGCCCTTGGACCTGGCGAGGCTCAGTTCAGGCCTAGGCATCCAGCTTCACCCCGGGCGGGTCTCCTCAGGTGGAGTCTGCAAAGTGGACCCAGCCAAGCTTGGGTCAGGGTCAGCACTGACCAGCGACTCCAATCTCCCAGTGGCCAGCACACCCTAGACACCCCGAGGAGGGAGGGCTCCTTCCTGGCCTCCCCGCAGCGCCACCCCTCCCCAGCTTCCCAAACTTCTGCCTGCCCAAACGGGCTCTGACCGTGCTCTGTCGGCCCCAGACATTTGGAAGTCCTGGGGGATGCTAGCAAATCTCGGCCGTCGCTGAGGAGGGGGCTGGGACCCCTTCCCATCCCAACCTTGAGCCCCAGGAGATTCAGCGCCCACACCCAATCTTGGGACACTCCCTATCTGGTTGGAAGAGAGTAACCAGTTTCCAGAGAGCCAGAGAGTGAGAGAGAAAGAGAGTGAGAGAGAGAGAGAAAGAGAGAGAGAAATGCTGTTGAATCAGAAACAGTTCAACAGCCCAAAGATTTTCCTGCCCCTGGAGTGCCGGCCCCAGGAAGCTCCAGGGCTGAGAGGTCAGGAGCCAGTTTCTCCAGCCCTGCTCCCCATAACTCCTGGTGGGGAGGGGCAGCTGCCCATGTGCCCAAAGTATTAATGCAACTGAAGCTGTGATATTTCCAACGCCTGTAGGAGGAAAAATTAAGGGGAGAGAGGAAAAACAAAACCAACCAACCCCTAAAATCATTTTCTTATTGTACATAACGACCTCATTCTCCTGTATATGCGGAAGATATAACCTTATATTTGGTAAGTGTTTCTTGTGCTATTTTATCACGTGACCTGTTTATAAAAATATATATTAAAAAAGTTGTAAAAACATGTGTCTGAGTTGTTTTCAGGTCATCAGACCATGTGCAGGAGGGCGTATTTGCCCTGCGTGTCCCAGGTCTCGGGATCATCCTGTATCTCTTATCAGATGTATTCATTCTTGCAACAAAGGGGTAGAGGCTGGATGCTGACATGGTAGACTGGAAGGAAACAGCAGCGACGGCATGGAAATCGGCGGACTTCCCATTGCTTAAATCACGTAACATTCCCTCCAAAATATCCAGACTCTAGCCCATCCTTCCAGAAAGGCAGAAATGAGCCCTGTTCTATGCACAGAGTAACAGGCAGGGAGAAGGATGTCGCAAAAGATTACACAATGCCCCAACAGCAAAGGGTCACACCCAGGAAAGAAACAGGTCGAAAGAGGGCAAATGAGGCCAGGCACAGTGGCTCATGCCTGTGATCCCAGCACTTAGGGAGGCCGAAGTGGGTGGATCACCTAAGGTCAGGAGTTTGAGACCAGCCTGGCCAACAGCAGTGGAAACCCTGTCTCTACCAAAAATACAAAAAATTAGCCAGGTGTGGTGGCGGGCACCTGCCGTCCCAGCTACTCGGGAGGCGCAGGCTGGAGAACTGCTTGAACCCACGGGGTGGAGGTTGCAGTGAGCTGAAAATGTACCCCCTCACTCCAGCCTGGGTGAAAGAGTGAAACTCTGTCTCAAAAATTTTTTAAGAAAGGAAGAGGGCAACGGGGTGAACAGGTGTGTCAGGCACTAAGCATTTGGTGGGGACTGAGCCAGATGCGATTTCTACCCTGGTGGGATTCACACACCTACGTGACCAACAACAACCAGTAACAGACGGACGGGTGGTGACAAGTGCCGTGGAGGCCACACCGATGGAGAAGCCAGTTACGTGCAGTGGTCAAGGGAGTCCTCTCTGGAGGAGGCATAGCCTGTGCCACGTTCCTGAGGCAGGAAAGGGCTTGGTGGGCTGGGAAACGGGGCGGAAGCTGCTGTGGCTGGCGATTCGCAGGGGCAGGCAGAGGCAAGGTGTTGGGGATTTAGTCACAGTGCCGTGGGAGCTGCCAGAGGCCTCAGACAGAAGACTGGCACTGGACTTCTGTGCGGGTTTCAGATCAGAGGCGAACATGGACCCAGGAAAGCCGTTGGGAGGCTGCTCCCAAGGTCCAGCAGTGAGGAAGGAGGGGAAGCCTGGAGCCACTCGAAACTTGTCTAGGGATGACCAGACGTCATGATGGACCTGGGGATTGGAATATCCAGGTACTGGTATTAAAGTATTGAAATTAAGGCCGAAAACATACAGGCCAGGCGCAGTGGCTCACACCTGTAATCCCAGCACTTTGGGAGGCTGAGGCGGGAGGATCGCCTGAGGTCAGCAGTTAGAGGCCAGCCTGGCCAACGTGGTGAGACTCCGACTCTACTAACGCTACAAAAAATATCAGCCGGGTGTGGTGGCGCGTACCTGTAGTCCTAGCTACTCGGGAGGCTGACGTAGGGAAGCGCTTGAACCTGGGAGCTGGAGGTTGCAGTGAGCCGACGTCGCGCCACTATACTCCAGCCTGGCGACAGAGCGAGACTCCGTTTCAAAAATAAATAAACAACACACACGCACAGCACCGAAGCGCAATGGCGGCCCCCAGGGCGTCCGCAGACCGCCGTCCCGGGCCCGGCCCCGCCTCCGCCAAAGGCAGCTCCCCGACCCGGAACTTTCGTGGTGTGGGGCGAGAGTCTGTGCCGCTTCCGGAGAGGAGCGGGTAAGGAATGGACCACTTCCGGCGAGGGGCGGGAAAGACAAGCAGCTTCCGGCGCCACGCTTCCGGACAGCCGTGCGCTTTTAGGGAAAGATAGGGGTTCGCGCTAGGGAGAACGGCTGCCCCGGCCCCTTTGGTTCTCGTCCCGCAGCGTCCGCTCCCTCGCGCCACTGCGCCAGGGAACCTCTGTGCCGCCCCCAGGAACTCGGCTTCTCTCCTGCCTCCGGTCCCGCCAGACACCTCGAGCTCCTTGAGTCGCTCGGTCTTTGAGGTCCCTCCGGGCCCCTCGCGCGTCTATCACCTGAGTCCCCGGGCCCCTCCAGCCCTCTGTTCCCTCCCCTCTTTTGTTCCTCCCCAGAGCCCCGCCGCCCTCGGCCTCGTTCCCAGGGCTGATCCTGTGGATGGTGAGAGTCACCTCGCTCCCCTGCTGGGATTGACTGACCCAGGGTTTAGTGACTGCCCAGATCTGGCTGACGGGGGGACCGAGAGGTGGCCAGGGCCGGGCCTGTCCAGCTAGGGTCTTTCGTGGAAGTCAGACATGAAACTGACAGGCCTAAGGGAAGCTAGGGAGCTTTCTCACCGATCAGCCAGGGTGATGATGGACTGGACTGACGGATTAAAGTGAGTTTGAGCTTGCTTGTCAGGCTGATTGGCTGATGGACTGCCCTGGACTGGCTCACCAAGACTGACCAGGCCGGGCCCAAGCAGTTCTGGAGTTCCCACCCTGGGTTGGAAGGTCTGAACTGATGGCCCGCCCAGGCTGACACCTCCTGACCCCTGACCTCATCACCTGTACAGCCATGGAGAAGATGTCCCGTGTAACCACAGCCCTGGGTGGCAGCGTGCTGACAGGCCGTACCATGCACTGCCACCTGGATGCTCCTGCCAACGCCATCAGCGTGTGCCGTGACGCGGCCCAGGTGGTCGTGGCAGGCCGCAGCATCTTCAAGATCTATGCCATCGAGGAGGAACAGTTTGTGGAGAAGCTGAACCTGCGTGTGGGGCGCAAGCCTTCGCTTAACCTGAGCTGCGCCGACGTGGTCTGGCACCAGATGGATGAGAACCTGCTGGCCACAGCAGCCACCAATGGCGTGGTGGTGACATGGAACCTGGGCCGGCCGTCCCGCAACAAGCAGGACCAGCTGTTCACAGAGCACAAGCGCACGGTGAACAAAGTCTGCTTCCACCCCGCCGAGGCCCACGTGCTGCTCAGTGGCTCTCAGGATGGCTTCATGAAGTGCTTTGACCTCCGCAGAAAGGATTCTGTCAGCACCTTCTCTGGTGAGGCCACAGAGGGACCAGTGCAGGTGGACCACTCTGCCAGCGTCCATCCTGTCCATGCAGGAGGGGAGGTGCTCCGTGCATCACAGGGCCTCAGAATCACTCCCAGAGGGCTTCCTCGGGGGAAAGGGAATCGGGAGGGGAGGGACGGGGCAGGTTGGGCTGGGCTGCATGTGAGCTGGGCAGTGAAGTGGGAAGAGGCAAGAGATGAGACCAGCAGAAACTGAGGCTAGACGTGGGGTGAGATAGGGCAGAGTCCCGTGGTCTCCCAGCCAGCCCAGGTGACTGAGCAGAAAGCCACTGCACGACTCCCTCCCCTCCCCTGGGAGCTGCAGAGGCCGCCTCACAGCAGGACGCCTGCCAGGACTCCAGGTGTCCTGGCCCTGGGAGGCAGAGGAGGTGTGTTTGCTGTCCAGTGTCCCAGGGCCCTTTTCCTAGCAGGCCCAGCTCCAGTGGCCACCCTGAGCCAGCTCTCCCTTGTTCACAAAGAGACGAGGTGACGTGGAACTCTCAGGGGCCTCAGAGAATTTACGAGCCACTTGAGACAGATCCTGAGCTGCCTGCCCTGGAGGGCCCTGGAGGAAGGCTGAGCACGTCCTCAAAGGCTCTTGGTGTGGTGGTCCACTAGAGTGGACCTGGACCCCAAGTCCCCCAGTCCTTTGGGGCTGACCAGGCAGCTCCGGCTCCATGTGGACTGTGCCGAGGCCAGGGGCACCCTGCAGAGCACCTCCTTGGGTCTCCCACAGGAGGCCGTGGGAGTGGGCGATGACTGGGTGGGTTCCTGTACTCCCAGTGCTCAGCTGCTGTGTCCTGAGGCTGCACCCCAGCTTTGCTCATGGGCGGATGCAGGATGCAGAATGTGGCACAAATGGGGCCTGGGAGGATGTGTTGAAAACCACCTGGCATCCTGCTCCCAGGCCAGGCTCTTGTGGCAACTCTATGTGGCTGCTCCCTTGGGCACTCGAGCCTCTGGGCCTCTGTTCTGGGCCACAGGCAGGGGTGTGACACCATTCCACAGCTGCTCCCAGGGGGCACCCCGTGGGCCACCCCATCACCTCCCCTGCATTGACCTCCTGCCTGCAGGCCAGTCTGAGAGCGTGCGAGACGTCCAGTTCAGTATCCGGGACTACTTCACCTTCGCCTCCACCTTTGAGAACGGCAACGTGCAGCTCTGGGACATCCGGCGCCCCGACCGGTGTGAGAGAATGTTCACGGCCCACAACGGCCCCGTCTTCTGCTGCGACTGGCATCCCGAGGATAGGTGTGCCATGGGGGTGCAGGGGCAGCAGGCTGACAGGAGGCTCTCACTGCCTCAGACCTGTGAGACAGTTGGGAGCAGCAGAGCTGGGGGGTCCCCTCTCTGCAGGAAAGGCCACTGAAGGTTTGGGTGGGGCCTTCCCACAGGGGCTGGTTGGCCACAGGAGGGCGCGACAAGATGGTGAAGGTCTGGGACATGACCACACACCGTGCCAAGGAGATGCACTGTGTGCAGACCATCGCCTCGGTGGCCCGTGTCAAGTGGCGGCCGGAGTGCCGCCACCACCTGGCCACGTGCTCCATGATGGTGGACCACAATATCTATGTGTGGGATGTGCGCCGGCCCTTCGTGCCAGCTGCCATGTTCGAGGAGCACCGAGACGTCACCACGGGCATTGCCTGGCGCCACCCGCACGACCCCTCCTTCCTGCTGTCCGGCTCCAAGGACAGCTCGCTGTGCCAGCACCTGTTCCGGGATGCCAGCCAGCCCGTGGAGCGTGCCAACCCCGAGGGCCTCTGCTACGGCCTCTTCGGGGACCTGGCTTTTGCCGCCAAGGAGAGCCTCGTGGCTGCCGAGTCGGGGCGCAAACCCTACACTGGTGACCGGCGCCACCCTATCTTCTTTAAGCGCAAGCTGGACCCTGCTGAGCCCTTCGCAGGCCTCGCCTCCAGCGCCCTCAGTGTCTTTGAGACAGAGCCGGGTGGTGGCGCCATGCGCTGGTTTGTGGACACAGCTGAGCGTTATGCGCTGGCCGGCCGGCCGCTGGCCGAGCTGTGTGACCATAACGCAAAGGTGGCTCGAGAGCTTGGCCGCAACCAGGTAGGCCAGGCCTGGGGCCATGACCTCAGGGCAGGGGCTGGTTCCCCTGACAGCCGTCCTGCCCCCGACTTGAAGCTCCACGATGGGCTCCGGCCAGTCGTACCAACAGCCCTTGCCCCAGTCGCTGAGGGTATGAGGATCACACAGGACAGGCTCCGGGGTGGGCAGACCCGGCACTGTCCTCTGCAGGGCGGAGGTCTGGGGAGTCGTGTGGTCAGGTTCTGTTCTGCCCGCTTGCTTCTGGCGCTCTCCTGGCACTGGCAGCGGTGGACGTGTGAGCTGCGGCCTCCATGCCCATCTCTTGCTGTCCTGCAGTTCCCGCCGCCCAATTCCGTTCCCTCTGTGCTGCTGTGAGACGGAGGTTGGGATTTTTCTCTTCCCGTGAGCTTCAGCTTCCCTACCTGGGGTGGGCTGAGACGTTGGGTCCCTGAGGCAGCTGAATGCTGAGGGCTTGTGATTCTGTCCAGGCAGGGGGGACCTGCATGGGGTGCTGGGTGACCAGGAGCCCCACGGGTGACCAGTGCCTTCCCCCCAGGTGGCGCAGACATGGACCATGCTGCGGACCATCTACTGCAGCCCCAGCCTGCTGCCCACCGCAAACCTGAGCCACAGTGTGGGCAAGGGTGGCTCCTGTGGCCTGCAGCTCATGAACAGGTAGATGCCAGGGGCAGCTCTCCCCAGGGGCTTGGGCCGCTCAAGCCCACCTACCCATGGGCCTTTCCTGCCTTCAGTTTCAACCTGAAGGATATGGCCCCAGGGTTGGGCAGTGAGACCCGGCTGGACCGCAGCAAAGGAGACGCACGGAGCGACACAGTTCTGCTTGACTCGTCAGCCACACTCATCACCAACGAGGGTAGGCTGTGGCCAGTAGGGGTGCTGGCGGGAGTGGGGCGGGGGCATCCCACAGGACCCTGAATGCCGGCCCCAATGTTGGGCAGATAACGAGGAAACTGAAGGCAGCGATGTACCTGCCGACTACCTGCTGGGTGATGTGGAGGGCGAGGATGACGAGCTGTACCTGCTGGACCCGGAACACACGCACCGTAAGTGGGGTCCGGGTGGGGCTGGGTGGAGAAGTGGATGGAGGACGGAGGCTCAGCCTCTGCTCACCTGAGCCTCCCAGCCGAGGAGCCCGAGTGCGTGCTGCCGCAGGAGGCCTTTCCACTGCGCCATGAGATTGTGGACACACCTCCCGGGCCCGAGCACCTGCAGGACAAGGCCGACTCCCCGCACGTGAGCGGCAGCGAGGCGGATGTGGCCTCCTTGGCCCCCGTGGATTCCTCCTTCTCGCTCCTGTCCGTCTCACACGCGCTCTACGACAGCCGCCTGCCGCCCGACTTCTTCAGCGTGCTGGTGCGGGACATGCTGCACTTCTATGCTGAGCAGGGCGACGTGCAGATGGCTGTGTCTGTGCTCATCGTCCTGGGTGAACGGGTGCGCAAGGACATCGACGAGCAGACCCAGGTGTGTGGTGGGCGGGGCCTCCTCCCTCTGAAGCGCTTTGCCCTGCAGCGATCCTGAGCCTCAGGCGCTCCCTTCCCAGGAGCACTGGTACACCTCCTACATCGACCTGCTGCAGCGCTTCCGCCTGTGGAACGTGTCCAACGAAGTGGTCAAGCTGAGCACGAGCCGTGCCGTCAGCTGCCTCAACCAGGCCTCCACCACCCTGCATGTCAACTGCAGCCACTGCAAGCGGCCCATGAGCAGCCGGGGCTGGGTCTGCGACAGGTGCGCAGTGGGGTCGGGAGGTACGGCAGGGGCCTGCAGACAGCGCAGGAGCCCCCACTGAGGCACCCGCCCTCCCGCCCGTCCCCAGGTGCCACCGCTGCGCCAGCATGTGCGCCGTCTGCCACCACGTTGTCAAAGGCCTGTTCGTGTGGTGCCAGGGCTGCAGCCACGGCGGCCACCTGCAGCACATCATGAAGTGGCTGGAAGGCAGCTCTCACTGTCCCGCGGGCTGCGGCCACCTCTGCGAGTACTCCTGAGCGTCTGCTAGGCTCCCCTGGGACCCGGGGACCTGACCGCCCGGCCGGCCGCGTGCAGAACCCCGCCTGGTCTTGTGCCCCAGACGGGCGGAGGCTGGAACTCGAAACCCCAATAAAGGAAGTGGAATCGTTGTCAGCGCGGCGGGCTTGCAGTGTGCTCGCGGTGCAGCTTGTGGGCGGGGCTTTCTGTGGGGCTGTCGCCATGGTAACCGGCGGGGCCAATAGTCGCTCTCGGGGCGGCCTCCCGGCATCTTCCGCAGAGACTTCTTCCGGGGCGGGACACAGGAGTTCATTTCCGGGCTCCCGGCAGTTGCCACGACGACGAAGTTGCTGGCCAATGGCTGGGGGACGGGCCTGAGGTTCCCGGCGTGCAGCGCGGCGGGCTCATGGCGCCGGGGTCCGGGCTGCTCGCGCTCGGGGCGCTGGCGGCTCTGGTTCTACCCAGCTTGGAGGAGGAGGGCGACGGCGGGTGGTGAGCGGCCCAGGAGGGGCCGGGCGGGGGGGTCACGTGCGGCGGGTAGGGCGCGGGCTGACCCGGCTGTGCCCGCAGGCGCCGGGGCGGGCCGGGTGCTGTCGCGGAGGAGGAGCGCTGCACGGTGGAGCGCCGCGCGGACCTCACCTACGCCGAGTTCGTGCAGCAGTACGTGCGCCCCTGACCGCGGAGATCGCGCCCTATTCACCCGCCCGCCTGCCCCTGAGCTCGCGCGCGTATGTGGGGCGGGGGCGGCAAGGGTGGCGTCGAGCCTGGCCGCGACTCTGCCCTTCCTTCCAGCTACGCGTTCGTCAGGCCCGTCATCCTGCAGGGACTCACGGACAACTCGGTGAGCGCGCGCCCGTCCCGGCCACCCACGCACGTGCTGGGCCCGGCCACTAAGCCCCTGTCCCCGTCCCCGCCCCCGCAGAGGTTCCGGGCCCTGTGCTCCCGCGAAAGGTTGCTGGCGTCGTTTGGAGACAGAGTGGTCCGGCTGAGCACCGCCAACACCTACTCCTACCAGAAAGGTGAGCTGCCCCACCCCGGGACCCGCCTACTTGCCAACACCGGGACGGCTGGACCAGCCGGTCCTGACCCGTCCCTTTCCTGCAGTGGACTTGCCATTCCAGGAGTATGTGGAGCAGCTGCTGCACCCCCAGGACCCCACCTCCCTGGGCAATGGTGAGTCAGCCGTGTATGTCGGTTGAGGGGGGACGGCACGCTTGGAGTCTTCAGGTGCCGGGATCCCTGCCCCCACCGTCTCTGTTGGCAGACACCCTGTACTTTTTCGGGGACAACAACTTCACTGAATGGGCCTCCCTTTTTCGGCACTACTCTCCACCTCCATTTGGTCTGCCGGGTACTGTGCCAGCTTACAGCTTTGGAATCGCAGGTGGGTGCTTTTTCGGACTGGGGAGGAGTGAGGTTTCTGAGAGTGGGTCCAAAACAGGTGGGTCACCAGGTGCTCATAACCCCGCAGGAGCCGGCTCGGGGGTGCCCTTCCACTGGCATGGGCCCGGGTACTCGGAGGTGATCTACGGCCGCAAGGTCAGCACAGGTGGGTGTTGAGGCTCAGGGCTCCATGACCAAAATGCGCAAGGGTGACACGGCTGCCCCTGCCTACAGCGCTGGTTCCTCTACCCACCTGAGAAGACGCCAGAGTTCCACCCCAACAAGACCACGCTGGCCTGGCTCCGAGACACATACCCAGCCCTTCCACCATCTGCCCGGCCCCTGGAGTGTACCATCCAGGCTGGTGAGGTCAGTGGCTGGCAGGAGGGGACCAGACCAGGTCAGAGGCCCCCAGCTTATCTCTGCTGCACCCCCTTCCTCTGCCAGGTGCTGTACTTCCCTGACCGCTGGTGGCATGCCACGCTCAACCTTGACACCAGCGTCTTCATCTCTACCTTCCTCGGCTAGCCGGAGCGGCCAGCAGGCATTCCTGTCACACAGAGCACTTCCTCGCCTCGTGCTCACGGATTTTATTACACAGACAGTGGCAGCAGTGGCCTCAGCCCAGCCCAACCTCCCCTGCTTTTCCAGCCCAGAAGGGGGGACGGACGGGGAGGATCACGGCCCAGCAAGGGCTATGCTGAGAGGGGAACAGTCCAGAGCCCAACAGGAGAACCTGGGGGGAAGGGAGCAGGGTGGCCAAGGACACAAACTATGTACAGGGGCTGGGACCTTCTACCCACGGCCCTCCTGGGCCAGGACACCAGGCAGGGCGGGAGCCTCAGTAGTCCTCCACCCAGCCGTTCTCAGAGATGAATGCGTCAATGACCTCCTTCATAGCCAGGTTGGGAATGAGCTGTTCCTGCGTCAGGGGGCTCCGGGTCACAGGGTCAAAATGACCCACACGCTGCAGTGACAAAGGGCAGAGGGTGCTCAGCGAGCCCGGGGCCGTGCTACTGGCCCTGCACACTCCCCGGCCGCAGCCTCACCTGCAGGTGCTCCTCGATGTCCTTGCGGTCATAGGTGATGCCACTGGGCGTGATGCACGGCTCCCGCATCAGCTCAAAACTGATCTTACCACACAGGTAGTCGGGGATGTCGCGCTTCTGTGGCACATGGGCACAGGGTCAGAGGCTGGGAAGGGGCCCTGCTCCAGCACCTGCCACCCACAGCAACTCTCACCTTCCTCTTCTCATCCACCTGAGAAAAGAGCTCATCCATGTCCGCCATGTATTTGTCCTGTGGAAAGTTGAGCAGTGCTTGGGAGGGACACCCCACCGCCCTCCTCCATGGCACACAGACCCAACACGAGGCAGGGACACACAGACCCGCAGCAGGGTGGGGATGCCCCCGTGCCATGCGCACGGACACAGACCCACATGTGGATGGGGGCACCCTCACGTGCTTGGCCTCAATGCAGGCCTGCTGGGCCCGGACGTGGCTGTCGTCCTCATCACCCTCGTGGTTCCGCTGGCACTCTTCCAGCTCCCTGGGGGTTGACCAGGAGCCTGTCAGAGACGGACCTGGCCAGGAGATGTCTGACCACACCCCAACCTCAGGGCTAACATCCAGGCTTCTTCCCCACATTTACTGCTCGCCAGTAAAACCTTCAATAAACATTCGTGTTGGCGGTTGGTGATTCAGAATTATCCCCAGACAGGGCCGGCCTGGGGTAAGGGTCCCACCTCTCACGCTCCGCCGCAATGAGCCTCGAAAGGTAGGAGTGCAGCTCACTCTCCTGGTGGATGCGCCGCTCCTCGATGCTGTTCCAGCGCTTCTTCTTCGCGATGCGAAGAGCACTGGGGATGTCATCCCCAAAGTTCAGTCGCTGCTCCTTGGCCAGGCTGTAGGCTGGGGAACAAGGGTTTCAGGTCACTCTGACCAGTCCAATCGCCTGGTCCCAGGGGCCCCACCACCGGGCAGCTTGTCAGCCAACCTCGCTGCAAATTGGCGATGGCCTCATCATAGCTCTCCATCTCCAGCTGGCACTGCCCCAAGAAGAAGTGCGCCTTCACAGACTGCCCGTCCAGCTCCAGGGCGCGCCGGCAGTCGGCCAGGGCCTGCTCGTGCTGCTGCATCTTCAGGTAGCACAGGGCCCGGTTGGTGTAATACACGGCCACCAGCGGGTTCCGGGTCTAGGGACCGAGGCCAGGCCGGCCGCATGAGGGCGTAGGCTCGGCGTGCCCCCGTCCCAGGGCCCGTCCCAGTTTCTGCGATATGGCTAGAATAAAAAAACTAGACCTCTCAGCAGTCAAAGCCTCTGGGTCCAAGGATCTGCAGACAGTGGACCTTCACTCCAGTTGGTTTTGTAGAGTTTTCCAAACCTTTGGAGAGTCCCAGCTTTGGACTTGGGGTCCTCAAGGGGCGAGGGCCCCTGGCCTCCCACCCACCCGGCTGGCCTCCATCTAGCATCCCACCCTCGTTCCCCGGCACCCGGCGCTCGGCTCGAGAACCAATGCTGGGCCTTCGGAGCCCAGGATACCCGCCGCGGAGGAGCCAGACCCTCGGCGGGGCGGGCCGGTCGCGGGCCTGGCCTCTGCCTCGCCGCCGCCGCCGCCCTCCCGGCGCGGGCGCACTCACGATCGCACGGCCGTAGCAGGCCGCCGCCTCCGGGTACTTTCGGCCCACAAACAGACGGTTGCCCTGTTCCTTGAGCTCCTGCGCGCTCGGGCTCTTCTCCGGGCTTCCGCCGCCAGCACCCAGCCGCGCGCCGCCCTCCTTCTCCTCCTTGCCCTTCATGGCGCTGCGCGGCACGGCCTGGGATGCGCTCCCAAGCTCCGCGCCTGGCGGCCCTGCACCCGCAGCCCGAGCCCGAGCCCCGCAGCCCGAGCCCGCGATCCGCTCGGGCCCGGCCCAGCTCCGCCGCCGGAACTTCCGGTCGGGGGTGGGATCAGCGGGAACGCACGCATAAGGGGGCGGGTAGGGCCGCGCGTGCGCCCAAGCAGCCTGGACGGGGACGTTGGGCCCGCGACGCCGCGGCCTGCTAGGAGCGCTCTGGTTCCCTGGCCCCGGGCTCTTCAGGGTCGGCGTTCGCGGAGGCCCAGCTCGCCCCGCTGAGGCCTCTTCAGAACTGGCCTCGGTGGCGGCCATCCCATACATTCGACTTTCCCCGTGAGATGCCTTCCTTGTTTCGCTGAGTCCGTGCTTCCCTAAAAGCCTGTCCCGACCACCTGGGATTCCGCCCCGCCCAACCAGCCGAGGCCCCGCCCCCGGCCTCTGGCCCCACCCTCAGAGGTCCCGCCCCCAGAAGCCGGCCCCATCCGCAGAGGACCCGCCCCCAGCAGCCGACCCCCATCTGCAAAGACCCCGCCCCCAGCAGCCGGCCACGCCCCCAGCTCGAGCCCAGGGCAGCGGTCACGCCCCCTGCGACCGGCCACGCCCCCATCAGGCGGGCCCATCCGCAGAGGTTCCGCCCCTGGCAGCCGGCCCCGCCCTCGGGGGGGCGGGCGACGCCATTTGCAGAGGTCCCGCCCCCGCCAGCCGGCCCCTCCCCTCCACGTGAACATGGCGTCTTCCCACGCGCTGTGGGGCTGTGAGGACCCCAGCGGCTTGCTGGGCTGCCATCCTGGAGCGCCACCGAAAGGTGCTACGAGGGCGCACGGGCCCCCAAGAGCGGCCGGAAGCCGTGGACAGTCGGTAGAGTGATAAGGGATAAAGGGATCCGTGGGGCGAGCGTCCCCGTGGCTGGACCTCCCCTCAACCCCTTTCCCAGGTAACGGGAGGAGTTGCCGGCGTCCATCAAGGGCATAGCGGAGAGGAACGTGACGCGAAGGCAGCTGGAGCGGCTGCCAGCCTGGAAGGTGCCGGTGGGGTGCGGCCCGCGCGGGGCGGTGCTTCCTCGTGGGCGAGGCCTCGGTAGGGCGCGCCTTCAGGGCGTGGCATCGGCGGGGCGGTGCTTCACCATGGGCGGGGCCTCCTATGGGGCTTGTCTTCGTGGGGGCGGGGCTTTATCCTGGGGCGGGGCAGAGGGGGATTCCTGGTGGGTCCACCGCCCCACGGCATCCTGACCTGGCCTCCCACAGAGAGGCCGCTTCCGGCCGAGTCTGCAGCAGCTTGTGGCCACCAATTCCCGTGAGCTGATTGTGCACTGCTTGACCTCCGCCTTCCAACTCCTGCCAGATTCGGGGGCCACAGTCACAAAGCTGTGTGCCCTCTGCGGTGTGGGCCCACCACAGGTGAGTTGGGTGGGCGCAACCTGGGGGCATAGGCATCTCTGTCTGTGAAGCCGGCAGTCTGGGCCCTCGCGTGTCCCTGGGAGCAGGAGCAGTGTCTCCCAGAGCTTGTCCTGATGGGGTGTCTGGCTGCCGTCTCCACGCTGCTCACAGCAGTCCTGGCGGCTGGAGCTCCAGAGCTGGAAGCTTTGTCACATGAGGCAGTGACTACCGTGCCCAGCCTTCTGGCTCCACAGTACACCCTCAGGCACGACCTGCCGTCCCTGGGCCGGGTTGGAGCTCTGAGCCAAGGTGAGTGATCTGTGAATGGGCAGGGTGGGGGGGCCTGTGCCCTGGGCCTGACTCCGTGTGCCCCTCCCTAGCCAGTGCCTCAGGACAGTGAACTGCTCACCTCGTGGAGACAGCGCTGTGGACCTGGGCCGTGGGGCAGAGGCTGTGCCCACACCTGTTGCCCAAACGTGGCCCCAGCCTGTCCACCCACAAGGATGTTAGGCCAGCCAAGAAGCACAGGACCCAGGCTGAGTGGACTCGGCTATGGCCCCGGCCCACTCACCTGCCACACAACCTCAGGCCTCGGGTGTCACTGGATGCCAGAGAGGCCGCCACCATGAAAGCTCAATAAACACTTGCCGAACTCACGCCTAAGCACACTCCTGGCCTGAACACATGGGGCCCCCAGTCCTCCTGGGTGCCCTTAACCCCCAGACACAGCGCCTGTGGCCCGGGGATCAAGTCCCACACGTGACCCCAGGTGCAGAGGTGCACAGGGAGGGAAGCCAGGCTCTCGTGGTGGGCAGATCCCTCACGGTCCGTTCAGCAGGTGTGGAGGTCCTGACAAGTTTCCAGAGCCTGGGACAGCCCCCTGGTGCTGTGTAAAATATTTATTAATTATCCAAAAAGGCTCAGACTGCAAGTCCTGGGGGTAGGGAGTTGGCCGGGACAGGATCTCCTCTGAGGCCACCCACACCCGAGGGGCACAGCAGCCCTGAGACATCCGTTCACAAGGGCAGGCGTGAAGGCCCATGGGGGCGGCCACCATGTGCCAAGCCATGGCCTGCGCAGCCTCAGGTAGCCGGTCAGGGCGGCGGGGGGATGTGGGCGCCCAGCAGGTCGTAGGCAAAGACGTTCCAGAAGACGGCGAAGAGCAGGAAGGTGCCGTAGGCCAGCAGCACCACCCACCAGCCGCACTGGTCCCGCAGGCGCTCCTCGTAGCTGCGCAGGATGGTCAGGCCCATGCTCACCCCCACCACCGCGCCCGCCAAGTGCGCCATGAAGCTGGGCTGTGGGCCCGAGGCGGGCAGCGGCGGGGAGAAGCGCAGCCACACGGCCCGGCCCACCTCGGAGCTCACTGCAGAGGGATGCGGCAGGTGGGAGGTGCCCCGGCTGCAGGCGCAGAGGCCCCCCGCCCTCCCCCTCAGTCCCTACTCACTGCACACCAAGGCCAGCACCATCCTCAGCAACTTGTAAGGACATCGCATCCCAGCCCAGTTCTAGGGAGTGTGCAGAGGAGAGGCCGTGAGGCTGGCCAGGGGCTGCTCCCCACGCCCCCCGCCGGGCAGGCCCGTTACCATGACGACGTTGGCCAGGTGTGCCGAGCACAGGGCGTAGACCCCGCCGGAGCCTCCCACCACCGGGGCCCGCATGTCGGTGATGGAGACGGTTAAGGAGCCTGTGTGAGCAAGCGGCGGGTGAGGGTGCAGCCAGCCAGGGTAGGGGGCGGGGGCGCGCGCCCGCCTCACCTGCCAGCACACCCGCCAGGTAGAGCAGGCTGATGCGGAGCAGGCCATGCACCATCTCCAGGGGAACCCCGATCATGAGCTGCAGGAGGGCGTTGAACCCCAGCTGCTCCAGCCTGGCCACACGGGAGCAAATGGGCTTGAGGACTGGGGTCCGCCATCAGGCCCCACCCCCAGCCCTCCCGTCAAGTTGCTGCACCTGCCCTGAGGCTGAGCCTTTCTGATGGAACGGCAGATGGGGTTGGGGGGGGGCCTCACTGGGCAGCAGCCCCACTCACCCGACGTGCATAAACATGTAGGTGAGGAAGCGCCAGGCACGGGCGCGGTGCCCGGGGTGGTACACAAGGGGGCTCTTCATGTATTCAGGGTGGTAGGTCTGCAGCACCCACTTGTTGAGGCGGGCCCCGTAGCACAGGAACACGATGATCTGGGGACACGAGTGTTAGGCTGCTCAAGGCCAGGAGCGCGGGAGGCTCCCGGGCAGTGGCTGGGGGGCCCACCTGGGCAAGGGTGACCGAGGCCATGAACACAGGGGGTGGGCAGCTGCGGTGACGGTAGAAGTACCAGCGGCGGTCCACCTCGCAGGGCAGGATCTCGTAGGCCACGTAGCGCACAAACCGCTTGTAGACACCCAGGCCCGGTTCGTCCAGCAGCCCGTCCCGGGGCAGTGCCCGCTGTCCGTTAGCAATGGCCCGCTTGAAGCTGCTGGAGCGCTTGCTGCTGATCTGGGGACAGGAGCCTGAGCATGGGCCATGGGCCTCCCCATGGCACCCCGGCCTGCAGGGCCCACCCAGCTCCCCACATCCAGAAGACCCCTCCAGTGAGGGGCCGCCTGCCCACCTCCTCTGACTAGGACAGGTAACCTTCCGCCCGCACGCCCGCCGTGGCACTGACCAGGTCCACCAGCTCCTGGTAGCAGACCTGGCCCTGCTCGTTGCTCTGAGCCAGGGCCACCAGCATGTCCAGCTTGGCCGGGTCCAGGGGCAGCTCATGGCTGTGCACCAGGCCAGCGAAGGTGTCTGCACCAATGAAGCCTGTGTTCTCAGGATCCAGCTGCTGCAGTGAGGAGCCGCCGACCAAAGCCTGAGTGTGGGCCGGACCCCTGGACCAAAGGGCTGGACCAGGCTGGCTGGGAGCATCAGGTTCAAGCTCCAGGCACTTTTGGGACAGGGGCCCCACGCCTGCCTGTGGCCTGGGACCCTACTTGATCCCAGGAGCTGGCAGGGCACTGGTGCCTGGGTCCCAGTCCTCCAGCTCTTCAGCTGTTCCCCCATCTTCCACCCTACCCATCCAGGAAAGGGAGGGCCAAGGTCCAAGAGCAGCCAGCCGCCCGCCAGCCCTCTCTCCCTCCCCCTCCCCCAGGAGCCCTGGTCCCGTCAGTCCTCTCCTGGGGCCCAAGATACAGGGGCCAAGGTCGCGCAGGGATGGGGTGGGTGCCCAGCGGGGCTCTCGGGGAGCTCGGTCCCGCACAAGCTCAGCTCAGCGGCAGGAGGGCCGCATTGGGGGCGGTGCCAGCTCCCCAGACCACCCCCCGACGCACCTGCTCCTGGATGAGCTGCAGCAGCGAGCTCCTGTCCATAGAGCCGGGCCGGGGGCCGGGGTCGGCGGCCGCGGCCGGGAGGGGCTGCTCTGCGGACGACTCCGCTCCGCCCCAGCCGGCCCGCTCCGCCCGCTCCGATCGGCGCCGCGCTTGGGCCGCGTCACCGAGTCGCCCGCCTGCCCGCCCCTGCCGCACACGGCGCCACGCGCGGCCAGGACACGCGCGCACCCTGCACGCGGACGCACATCCCGGACAGGAACCGCCTCCAGCGAGCACCGCGTCCCAGTGCCGGCCCCCACCCCCGCTCTGGCGCAGCTCCAGCATGTTGGACGCCCTCCGCGGCAGCAGCTGGTAAATGGAGTCACGGGGGTAGGCGGCACCTAAAACCCCCATACAAGACCATTTGCCCTCTCACAGGCTTCCTGGGCTCAGGCCTCAGTGAAGATGTCGCCTTCTCCAGGAAGCTTTCCCTGACCACTGCTTCCCCCTCCAGGCTGACCCAGTGCTCCAGGCGGTCATGCTTTCAACCAGCTGGAGCTCCCTGCTTCGGGCAGGTACACCCTCTATCGAGGGCAGCAGCAAGGAAGGCCCTCGGCCCCACACCCCGCACAGCCACATCGTAGGCGGAGGGAGACCCTGCTGCAGCTGCCTTGGCTCTGACGACGAAGCCCAGCCCACTCGTCCACGCCCGGGCTGGAGGCCCCTGACCACTCTTGCAGCTCCATGCAGGACAGCAAAGCCTCCCACCCTAAGAAGGCACCAGGGCTGGGCACAAGGGGCATTCAGACAGAGCAGAACCCCCAGAGGGCAGGGCCGCGGTTGGGGTGAGGAGACCTGCTCCCGGGAGAGTGGACCAACCCCTCAGCAACGGAGGTAACGGACAAGACAGGTGTGACTATGGCAGCCCCTGCAAGGGCCCCTCTAACAGCTCCTTCTAGGGATGCACTGGTCCCAGCAGGCAGCCCCGGGGCACAGCGGGCTCAGACAGCATCCGTCGGCGGAGGGGCTTTGCGGCCCAATGCCACAAGCTCCAAGGCAGAGCCTGTGTGGGCCAGGCCTTGGGAAGGGGCCCCACCTGCTACTCCCCAGAGGCAGACACCAGACATGGGGACCAGGCCTGCAGGGACTTGTCTGGGTGGCCTTGGGAAGCCCATGCTGTGGGTCCCGAGAAGCAGGCATCTGAGCTCAACCCCAAGCCCATCCCTCGCTCCGGCCCATCCTGCTCCCCTCGGGCCAGGGCCCTGGGGCTCGGTGGCAGGCAGCGATCACACCTGTCACACTTACAAGCCCAGGTTCTTGGCACAGCTCAGCCAGGCTGACAAGATGCTCTGGGGAGTGAGTGGGCAGCTTCAGGGGACACTGGACCCCTGGGAAGGGGTCAGTCACTGGGAGGACATCTCAGGAACCGGCGCTCCCCAGTCCACGCCGAGCACGCACCATCCGCCTGCAGTGGGCTCCCACTATCAGACGCTGGGCTTCCCAGGCCACAGAGGCCTAAACTGGACCTTCCAGAGGCCACACACACCCAAGACCTCAGGACAGGGACCCAGGGACGAAGGGAGGGATGACATTTCCAGCCCACATTAAGACAAAGAACACATCTGAGGTTGATTCGAGGTAAGTTGTCTCCAGAGACTGGGATCCGAGAGATGGAAAAGACACAGTGAAGTTTAATTGGGAAGCCCAACCTCCTGTCCTCTGCTGTCGCCGCCACCATGGAGATGGCCCCAAATTCAAGGGAAGGGGAGACCCCCACCCAGAGCTTCGCCTTCCAGCCCTCCACATACCCACTGGCCACCCAGGACCAGAAAAGCGGGTAGAGCCCTGAGAATTCTGGGTCTGGGGTCACCGGCTTCCACACCCGTGCTCCCCAGCCCAATACACGTCCTGCCCAGAAGTGGGCCGTGCCCGGCACTCGGGACTCCTGCTCAGCCGCCACGGCTCCGACGACCAAGCGGAACCCTGGGGGTGGGAGAGGAGCCAGGGCAGTGCGTGGCACGAGGCCGTGCCGCAGACAGACAGACCCGCCTTCAGAAGCAAAGGCAGGCAGGAGGGTGTTCCAAGCGGCGGCCTCGCCTGCAGCCAGCTGTGCTGTCCCAGCAGAGCCACGCCCAGGTCGAGAGGGGCTTGGGTACCAGGGCCCTCACTGGCTCTTCACCAGGACCCTGTAGAGCGAGAAGCTGAGGACCGCGGCCACAGCAGCCCCGACAACCCCCAGCAGCCCCCGGAGCCAGAAGGAGGAGGGACGCAGCTCCGTGTAGACCGAGTGTCTGCAAGAGAGAGCGCCATCTGCAGATGCCCCAGGCACCTGCCCCCGCTTGCTGCTGGGCACCCTCCCATGTCCTGCACGGGCACAGGGCCCCACGGGCAGGGTTCCCAGACCAGAGGCACAGCCAGCAGACGCCAGGCCCTGGAGGGGCACGCCTGGGCACTGGCTCCCTCTGCCACACCAAGCCCCACCCCGCAACCTTGGCCCCAGCTGCAGGCCTGACACCACAGCTGCCTGCTGCCCAGATGACAGACACAGCCAGGGCCCAGGGCTGTGCTGCCAGGTACCCACGGGAAGGCGGCCATGGTGGCGAGCTGGGTGAAGATGGTGGTGCTGGGCTCGGCTGGGCTGGCACAGGAGAATGGCACCGGAGCAGGCAGCCGGTGCCTGCGGCAGAACTCGGCTGGCGACAGACCAGCTGGCAGGACGCCTTCGGGCAGGTCGGCCTTGGCGGAGACGAACAGGCAGGGCGTCTGCCCGTCCATGTAATGGCGCTGTGAGCAGAGGGCAGTGTGAGGTCCAGTCCTGGGGTGGCTGAGGCACAGCTGGCGGGACGGACCCTGCCCCACAGCCACGTGGCCCCTGCAGGGCCCCACCTTGTAGACGCTGGCACAGTGTGCAAAGGATTCTGGGTCACTGCCATCAAACATCAAGCAGGCAACGTCACAGGCGGCATCCAGCGACGTGGCCAGCAGGCCCTCTGGGCCCACCTCACAGAGCTGGGACAGATGGTGGCCTCAGGGAGGGTCCCTGGGTCCTTGGGTCCCCCAAGGGCTGTGCTGGGCCAGCTCTGCCAGGCAGGCCTGGGTGTCCCCGGGCCCACCCTCAGGCACAGGCTGGCCACCCCCGCACTCACAATCAGGTACTTCTCCTGCCCGTTGACCTGCACCGTGTCGATGGTGTAGCCAGGAGGCTCTTCCCTGGTGTCCTGGTGCTGAGGGAGGGGAGGCCCTGAGACTCGCGGGCTCCCCAGATTGCCCTGCCCCTAGGGTGGGGCATGTAGGGTGCTTACCCCCAGGCTGCGGCCGAGGAAAGCCTGCAGGAAGGCGGACTTGCCCACTCCACGGGCCCCTACCACCTTGCACAGGAGGACGCTCCGCTGTGTCTGTCCCTTCTCCTGGTCCAGTCTCTTCTCACGGGTGACTGCGAGGACGGACCCAGGTTAGGGTGGCCGCCGGGGTACTGGGCCCGGGCCCAGGAAGGTGGGTGCCTACCTGTGATGGCGCAGGTCTGGGAGTCCTGCTCGCAGAGGGTGGGGTAGCCCAGGTAGCCCAGGTGCCCGAGGCAGCTCCGGACGTCCAGGTAGGTCACCAGACTGGGGGTGGGCGGGAGGCACCGCGTTACGGCGGGGAGGGTGGTGTGGTGGGGGGCGTGGGGCGTGCCTTGCTTACGTCCACTGGCAGAGGTATCCGTGCAGGGGCAGGCGGTCAGCCTCCGTGCGGACCGTGCGCGGAAGCTCAGGGCCCCAGGGCGCTGCTGGGAACACACTGAAGAGGCTCTGCAGCTCCATGGGTGAGAGGGCGCCGTCGCGGTCCTGCGGGGGAGGGGATGTGGTGACGTGTGCCGGGGAAGTGGGGGCAGGGGAGTCGCCACGCTCTCACCTGGTCGTGCTTCTCAAACACCCTCTGCACAAACTGGTAGCCGAGGTGGCTGAGTTCAGTGCTGCAGCCGGGGGGCACGTGGAGCCTGCAGAGAGGCGACCGCGTCATGTTCCCAGGAGACTGTGCCACAGCACTCGGCACATCTGCCACCCTGCCGGCCTCGTCTGTGCAGTCAGCCCCTCCCTATAGGACCCAGATGCTCCTGTACGCCCCTAACCCTGCAGCTGCGACAGGGGACGGTGCCCATCTGGCTCCAGCACGTGGGAGGCCCTGCTGAGGCCCCCAGGCCACACCCCAATCTGCCAACCCCAGCAGAGTGAACAAGTCTCGAACAGAGTTGGTAAGGGGCCAGCCCCCTCCCCCACTCAGAGCTCTGGGGATGCCGAGGGGGTCAGGGCACAGCCAGGCAGTGGCCTGTACTGCAGGGCACTACCCCAGACAGCTGCTGAGTGAGACCTCCCTGACCCCCAGGAAGGGTGAGCCTCAGCACCAGACCCACTCACGGAGGGAACAGGTAGTCGGCCGTCAGCTCCAGGGCGTCGCTGTAGCCGAAGCGCCTCAGGATGGTCCACGTAGTCTCATGCCGGCCACGCTGGATGAAGAGCGTGTTCAGGAAGAGGAAACCTGCACCGAGACAGTAGAGTGGGCGCACCAGGCGCGGCCCCCTCCCCACACCCCCCAGCCACAGCAGGCACCCAGCCTCACCGTCCAGGGTCAGCCGGCCGTCCCACACGCCACCAGCCACGTTCTTGCACACCACCATCTTCACGTCCTCCAAGGCCTGCGGAGCCAAGGGGTGCCCAAAGCAGGATTTCTGCCTCCGAGAGAAAGTTGCTGGGAGTCAGCCAGCCACCCAGAGATGGCCCATTCCGTCACTAACAGCAGCGGAGGCTCTGGGGGCTGGGGCACACCTGGAAGGCGTTGAGCTCCTCGTCACTGAGTGCCTGGTCCAGGTCCTGATCCGAGAGCCTGAAGATGCGTGTCAGGGCCTGGGTGCACGCGGGCCTCAGCTGCGGGGGAGCTGGCTCAGCAACCGCAGGCAGCCTGCACCCACCCACCCAACACCCCACCCAACACCCCCGGGGCTCCTGGGGACCAGGGCATGAAGCCCCAACCGATAGCCTACCTGCTTGGCCTCAGGGTCATAGAGGGGGGCTGTGGGGTGCAGGACTGCCTTCTGGGCGTAGTAAAACAGCTCTGAGATGTTCCTCAGGTTCTTGGCTGAACACTGGGAAAGTGAGAACACACTCAAGACGCAGGCTGAGGACACAAGGAAATAAGGAGGTCCCGCCCCGGGCCCTGCCTTTACCTTGGCACCTCGGCTGGGACCCACTCACCTCCACACAGGTCTCTATTTCGGGAAACTGGCTCATGATGGGGAGCACGGCCTCCATGGAGCTCCCCGAGCGCAGGTCTGACTTGTTGCCCACTAGGATGATGGGCACCCTGGGTTGGAGGCCCATGGTCACCAGGGGCAGGGGAGCCGGAGGTCCCGGCCCCTTCCACATCCCCCTCATTACCTGGGCCCCCTCGTGGTCCCCCCATTGACCAGCGGGATCCATTTAGTTCGAATCTGCAAAGCAAAGCCTGGCTGTGAGGTGAGGCCGCCCGCCGAGCACATGGCTCCCAGCCGGAGCTGGAGCCTGGCTTGGGGAGAACAAAAGGGGAGGTCAAGGCCAACCAGGAGCCCAGGTCAGGCCACCAGATAAAGCTGGTGGGAGAAGGCAGCAACAGGCGCAGTCACATCTGTCTGACCCCAGTGGCTCCCAAACACCCCCAAGGTCACTGGGGTCCAAGCTCAGGGTAGCCCCCAACGCAGACCCTCTGCAGCGCTCCCCCCGGGAGTCTGGAAACTGGGGAGGAAATGGCTCACACAGGGAGACATCTCAGACCCTCTGGGGAAGAGGGCTCACAGGAGAGAGCCAGGTGATTCCTCGTGAGGCTCCCTAGAATGCTGTGAGAGGTGGCACTGGCCACAGGTTGGGTGAGGGTCCACCTGGGCCACCCTGCCGTTGGGGTCTGCACCGAGGAGAGGCCGCTGCTGACCAGGCTGGGCGCTGGGGGCTCACCTTCTCAATGGTGGCCTCCTCAGAGACATCGTACACCACGCACACCACGTTTGCCTGAGGGGACAGTGATGAGGCATGGGTGACGGGCTGCTGGCTCCCCACCAACAACCCTGACCACTCCACGCCATCTCGAGGGTCCAGGAGGCCCCAGACGTTCACAGGTCACATGGGGGCGGCTCTGAGGCTGGGAAAGCCCAGCCTTCCCTGGAACCTGCCTCCAGCCTGGTGCTGGCAGCCGCTGGTGAACCCTCAGAGAAGCCCCTTCCCCGCCCACGGCTGGCGCACAGACACCAGAGCCCAGCAGCACAGCTGTGCTCGGCAAGGCCCTCAGAGGAGAGGACTCAGGACAGATAGTGCCACACCTGCAACCTGGCACCCTGCAAGAGACTCAGCTGCCGCCTTGGCCCCTGCCTCTCCCCTCTCTACAGTCAGGGATCGAGGACAGCAGTGACGGCTGCTGCAGCAGGGGCTGCGCCCTTGCCTAGAGGTGTCCCTGGCACACAGGCTGATACTGTGAGCCCCAGGTGGTGGGCTGGAGCACGCAGCAGGGGAGGTGGCGCACACAGAGCCACAGAAAGAGCAAACGCTGCTGCCACCCGGGCAGGAGGGAGGATCAGTGCCTGAGTAAGGGCCCTGAAATCCCCGGAGCACTACGGGGCTGAGTGGTGCCGGCTCCCAGCGGGGTGCGACGTGGGGGCCCCAACACCCGCAGCGCGGAGGTCACAGAATGATCAGGGCCAAGGACACCCTGAGCACCTCAGTCCAATCCCCCAGCAGGCGAAGCCGATTAGGCCGAGCCCGCGCCCAGCCCCTCCCTCGGCCCGCGCACCACGGGCACCTTGTGGATTTCCTCCCGCAGCTCCTCGTCCGTCTGCTCGGCTTCTAGGGAGAGGAAGAGAGCCCACTGCACACCCAGCAGGACCGCCGGGCCGCTGCGGGCCGGGCCCCCGGGAAGCTGCGGCCGCTACCTGAGTAGTCCACGATGTGGGTGGGCACCTTCTCCGGGGTGACGTCCGCGGGGATCGTGATCTCCTCCGCGCGGGAAGGGACCTGCAAGGGACCCGCGCGCTCACCAGGGAACGCCGGCCCGGCCCGCTCCCGCCCCCGCGGCGGGCGCGCCCCTCACCTCCTCGGGGAACTCCTCGCCCACCAGGGACAGGATCAGCGACGTCTTCCCCACCTGGGCTGCACGGGACGAGGCGGGGAGGTCAGCGCGGGGGCCAAAGTCAAGGCGACCCCCGACCCCGAAGACCCTCACGCCCCGCCTGGGCCGACCCAGTTCCGAGACTCCCGACCCGGCGCCTACCCTCGCCCAGTAACAGGATGCGCACGTCCCGCCTCATGGCTGCAGCCCGGAGCCGCTGCACGACCCGGTCCCCAACCCCGACCCAGCTCTCAGCCCTTCGCTTGGTCCCCGCGCCCGCCCCGCACTTCCGGTCCTCGACCCATACTTCCGGCCCCGCCCACGCACCCATACCAGCGAGCCCGGCGGGCCAGAGCGGCCAGGCTGTGCGGCAGCGTCACCACGTGGACACGCCGGGCTCTGCAGGCAGCGCAGGCTCCTAGCGCCCTGGCCAACCCTGGCTGGCGGACCCAGCCATTGCTTCCAGGCACCGCAGGGCCCTTGACAAAAAGCAGGTTTGGGGACGGGGCAGGGGCTGAACGCAGGCCAAAAGTGACCAGAGACAGCCAGTGCGACAATACATCAATAATGCAATAAATGCCCTTGTTTATTATAAGAGAGAAACATTAAAAATTCCTTAGGCGAAGGGACAACAGATACTGAAATATTTTCAGGTTGCCAAATTCACAACAGCCTGGTCCACGTGATCTGCATGAAGTCCTGGCCTGTCCCAGCATGAGGCCTGGCTTCTCTGCCAAGCCTGTGTCCAGGTGCCTGGCGAGACCAGCGGTGACGCCCGGCACCACAGCCCCTGCAGCATCTCAGCAGCCGGCCACCTCCCACACCAGGATCTCGTTGCATGCCGCTGTGAAGAGCAGCCTGGCGGATGGTGTGAATCTGCACAGGTGTACTGCATTGTCATGGCCAGCAAAGTCCCGGGTGGTCCCCGTGGCACAGTCTACCAGCCTCAGCATGCACTCTGTGGGCAGATGGCACAGGTGGGCCAGGGCTGGGCAGCACATGGAGGCTCCCCCAACCCACCAGGACTGTCTCCGCTGGCATGATGCTGGTCGGGGGAGCCAGTGCTGGAAGGGCTCCTGGCTGTGTCCTCCACCACCCAGGGCCTCCTGCCACCGGGACTGGGGGCACATCACGCTGCCGCCCCACAGCTGGGCTGGGCCCCTCCTTCAAAGTCACTGCCACCCCTGCATTCAGGCCCTGTGCTGGGCAGTGTGCCTGGTTCCTCATCTGCCTCATCATCTCCTGACCCCAGGACCCTCTCTAGAGCAGGTGTCCTCACCCCACCAGAGACAAGAGGCCTGGGGCACAGGTGAGGCACCTGTCTTGGAGCAGGGCACGAGGGAGCCCGCCTGGCCCCACCTAAGACAGGCCCGAGTCTGCATCCACCAGCACTCACCAGCAAAGCCAACAGCCAGGAGGCGGGTGCCCCGGGACAGACTCAGGGACACGGCAAAGAAGGGCAGTGGTATCTTCTCCACCACCTGTGGGCAGCCAGCATGAGGCTCCAGGCCCGTGGGCTCAGGGCTCAGCCAGTCCCCACCTACCACCCTGATCCCCGGAGCTCCTGGTGACACGTGGGCGGGTGCACGTACCTGCTTCTGGCAGAGGTTGTAGATAATCACCTCCTTGCACACACCAGGGCCGACGTACATCAGCAGCGCCCCATCCCAGGGGCAGAAGGCAGCAAGGGAGGGCGGGAGCTGGCCCTGAGTCTGCAGAGGCACAGCGTGCTGTGGCCGGGTGGATGAGCACTGGCCCCACCCACAGTGCCACGAGCGTGTCTTACCTCTGTGGCAGCAGGCGTCGGGAAAGTCAACCAGTCTACCAGCTCACAGCGGTTCCACAGCCAGTCAGAGGCCCAGATGCTGACCCGCTGGTCCCCACTGGCAGCCAGCCATAGGTCTGTGCCTTCCACCCCTAAGTCACACTGGGAGTGGGGCGGGTGTGGGCTGACGGTGCCTTCTGACAAGATCGCACCTGCCCCCCTAGCACCCCGGCATCTGCTCCTCCACAGCGCCCCATTCCTCACTCCCCCCAGCACCCCGGCCCCTGCTCCCCTCAGCACCCCGGCCCCTGCTCCCCCCAGCACCTGGCCCTACTCCAAAGTTCCTGGGGCTGGTTTACCTCTTTATGTGTGACATCGATAGTAGAGATCGGGGCGCCCTGGTGGTCACTCAGCACACGGAAGGTCATCCCTGTGCAGGGGTGGCTCACAGCCACGAGCCCATCCTTGTCTCCAGAGAGGACAGTCTGACCTTGGACCACGCCATCACCCTGTGAGCCCCAGCCTGGAGAATGGACCTGGGCCAGGTCAGGACGGCACCATCCCCCACACACCCAGCTCCTCACCATCGGTAGAGAAGGCAACAGCAGTCAGCGCCGCCGTGTGGGGGTGCATCTTGAGCTCCATGGCTGTGCGGGAGACGCTGAAGATGCGCAGGGAGCCGTCACCATAGCCCGCCGCTAGCCGCTGCTGCTTAGGGCGGCCACAGCATGGGGGGCTCCATGCGAGGCAGAGGCAACTCTGGGGACCCACGGTAGGAAACCTCAGCACTCACAGGAGTCCTGAGGACACACACCCAGGCCAGAGGGAGGAGGCAGCTACCCCACCCGCACCAGGCCCCTGCCCCTAGCCTGGGTGCTCCACACACCTGGTTCAGGACCTGGAACTGGATCACCAGCTCCATGCTGGCCAAGGACCACACCCGCACACTCCCATCCTCACTGCTCGTGGCGCAATGTGACTCCCCGGGGCTGAAGACCACCTCATTCACCTGGGGAAACCGTGGCTAGGCTGGGGGTGTTGGCCACCCTCCCTGAGCCCTCTGGCGCCTGGGCAGTGGAAAGGGACACAGGCATTTCCTATTCCAGCTCCCAGGGCCAGGCTGTCCAAACCAGAGCATCTGCCTCTGGCCCCGGCCCACTCCACGTGGTGAAAAGCAGTGCTGGCCTCCCGTGGGTGTCCCTGTGCTAGACCTGGGTGAGTACAAACCAAAATAGGCCCACTAGCCAGCCACACTCAGTAGGACACAGAAGAGAAAGCTGTTCTGATGGAACCTCAAGCACAGCCATGTGGTCGTGTGTCTCTAGCAGGCTGTGGACTGAGGTTGAAAGCACAGATGCCGCTGGCCACAGCCAGCACATCATGCAGTCAGTCGCGTTCCTCCTCCCAAGGTTGCTGCCCTTTCTCCCGAATCGGGGGAAAAGGCAGATGCCGCTCAGAGCTAGAATGCTGGAGTGGCAGAAAGGAGACACGTGCCACTCACCAGTGAGAGGAGGCAACACAGCCTGGCACTGAACATGAATGCTAAGTGCAAACGGGAACACAGTGCGCTTCCCTGTAAAATCAGCTCAGTTCAGCCCAGCAATTAGGGCCTGCAGGGCTCAGAGTGGGGCCTACGTTTCCCTGGGAGGGGCCCTGGGCCTTGGGCCCTGCAAAGAAATAGCAAAGTCCAGGCCTGGGCAGAACCCCACAG
This sequence comes from Cheracebus regulus, assembly GCA_963574635.1. Classification (NCBI taxonomy): domain Eukaryota; kingdom Metazoa; phylum Chordata; class Mammalia; order Primates; family Pitheciidae; genus Cheracebus; species Cheracebus regulus. The sequence goes on from CAUYQU010024866.1 coordinate 65,549, forward strand.
GCGGAGGAGCCTGGAACGCTTTGCACTTCCACATCACAGGGAGGCCACCAGTGACCACGGGCTCAGGTCAGACTCAGAGGGATGCCACCAGTGACCACAGGCTCTGGTCACGGACTCAGTCACAGGGAGACCACCAGTGACCACTGGCTCAGGTCACAGACTCAGTCATGGGGAGGCCACCAGTGACCACAGGCTCAGGTCACACTCAGTCACAGGGAGGCCACCAGTGACCATGGGCTCAGGTCAGACTCAATCACAGGGAGGCCACCAGTGACCACGGGCTCCGGTCACGGACTCAGTCATGGGGAGGCCATCAGTGACCATGGGCTCAGGCCATGGACTCAGGACCCAAATTTCCTGGCCCTGGTTGGGGAACACACCTGTGGTCTACCCACACAATGCAACAGTATTTGGCCATAAAGAGGAATAACTGGCTGGGCCAAGCAGTGGCCAGGATGACCCTGGAAACCACGCTCGCAGAGAGAATCCAGACAAGCCAGCTCCTGCAGAACATCCAGAACGGGCAAATCCAGACACAGAAAGCTGCTCAGTGGTTGCCAGGGGCCAGGGAGGCAGGAAACGGACACACACAGGGTTTCCTCCTGGGGCAATGAAATGCCCTGAGCCAGTGGTGGAGACTGTGGCACTGCTGCTGACCATGCAGAAACCCACCGACCAAAGTGGACAGAGCTCATGCTATGACAGCTGGACCTCAGCTAACCTGTCGCCAGAAAGGTAAGGGACCCTCACCCATCTCAAACTCAACTTTCTTCGCCAGCTACCATCATCTTCAAATACTAAGTATAGGTTTCTAAAGAGAGAAGCGAGGCGCAACTGGAAGATGGGACTCGGCATCCAGCAACCACCAACCCCGTGGGCCTGGCCGACCACACGCAGAACTCAGACCCGCAGGGCACAGCCCATGGCCACGGCTGCTGGACCAACGCCATGCCAGAAGCCTGGCCCAGGAAGGGAAGGGCCGGCACCTGTCCTGCTGCCCGAGTTCAGCCCGGGAGGCCACTTCTCCTAAGGCTGCAGTGGGCAGGTGAGGGGGTGGCACAGTGGCTGCCCCGATCCCATAAGGCCATGGAGCTTCCAGGCCAGGAGGTCCCAGAGAGGTCAGTGCTGTGTGCTTCTTGGAGACAGCTCCAGCACTAGGACGCCACAGGCCAGAGCTGGGCCTTACAGGAGCGGACCCAGCACTGACCACCCACAACCTGACCCAGACCAGAGCAGCACTGAACCCAGGAGCTGCCTGGGTCTCATGACCTCTCGAGCTTCAGGGAACAATCCCGTGAGACTACATCAGCAAAGCCCATCTATGAGAGGTGCCGGGACAGACAATGTGGGCTTTTTAAATCTTCTTCGAGATGGAGTCTTGCTCTGTCGCCCAGGCTGGAGTGCAGCAGTGCGATCTTGGCTCACGGCAACCTCCGCCTCCTGGGTTCAAGTGATTCTCCTGCCACCTCCCAAGTCGCTGGGATGACAGGCAGGTACCACCACACCTGACTAATATTTGTATTTTCAGTAGAGATGGGGTTTCACCATGTTGGCCAGGCTGGTCTTGAACTCCTGACCTCAGGTGATCCAGCCGCCTCCTCAGCCTCTCAAAATGCTGGGATTACAGGTGTGAGCCACCATACCCAGATTGATATGGTTTGACAATTACAAAAACAAAACAAAACAAAACAAAACAAAACCACAAAGCAATATAGGGGAAAGGAAGATTCGAGAAGACCTGTGAGGCCTGCCAGGCGGCTCCCTAGTGCAGCCACAACCGGGATGGCTTTGAGGGATGTGCACACCCAAGACCTGCCACCCGGGAACCCCAAGGCGAATGCTGCGAGCCACAGACAGTAGGACTTGGAATAATGAAATCCCGGCTGGTGGAGGTGCACAGCAGGCAGTGGGGGCACCAGGTTCGGCGGCCCTGCCTCTGACCAGGCTCAGGTCCCTCACCTTGCTCCTGTGGCCACTGATGAGACGTGTGTTGGTACCCTCGGCCCAGCTGACAAACCAGAGAGTGCCCGCGGTGGTGCCCACAATGCCCATGTCCACACTGTCATCAAAGCTGGCGCTCACCACAGCCCCGTCCAGCGCCAGCTCGCGTTCCATAAGCACAAAACTGGACCTGTGGGTGCAGGGAAGGAGGAGGGGACAGCAGGTCTCAGGCTGATGATATGACCCAGCTGGGTCCCCAGCCAAGGCAGCACCCTCAGCATTTCGTCTCAGGACCTGGCTGTGCCCACCCAGGTGGAGGGAGAGAAAGCCCATGGAGCAGGGGCTTCTGAGGCCACCCGTCCTCGATGGCAGCCAGTAAGGCCCAGGACACACCCAAGCCTGTCTCTCAGAGGAGCTAGTGGGGGCTGATCTGCAGGGTGGCCTGGGAGGGGAATCAGCCACAAGCACGGTCAGGGACACCAACACCCACCTGCAGCCAAAACACACAGGGTGAACGGCTCACCTGGCACCTGAGCCCTTGTGCCTCAGCTCCGACACAGCCCCCACGGCCCACAGGCGCAGCCGCCCCGTGTGGCTGCCGCTGACCAATCGCAAGCCGGAGAACAGCAACAGCCCTGGAGGCGAGAGAGGCCATGAGGGGCCACGAGCTGCCTTCCCAGAGGCCCCGGGTCACAAGGCCGCCCGGAGGCCAAGGCTGGAGATTAGGCCCCTGCCCCAGCTCTGAGGATCCCAGGTAGGGGTCCTGAGGGCCACAGGGCTTTCGAGGGGCACCTACCAATGCCGCTGTTGTCCGCCTCCCAGGCCAGGAAGCAGCGGCGGGCACTCGTGTCCCAGACACAGACCTGGCCGGAGCTGGTGCCACAGTAGAGCAAGGGGGGTGCCCCGTAGCAAAGAGAGGTCAGCTCTCCGGCCCCGACTGCCTCTGGGACCAGCTCTCGGTGCACCTGGCAGGGTATGAATGGCCATAGGTCAGCGATGTCCCCGGGCCCAGCCAGATTCCACTCCACGAAATAGCCCCTGGGCCTGCACACCAAGCGGGTGGCCTAGCACCTGAAGGCTGATGTCTGCCCCATGCTGCTGCAGGAGCCAGAAGGTGACAGCACCCTGACCCACACAGGTGAGCTCACTGGCGCCGCAGGGGTTGAAGGCCACGCCATGCACTGGCTCCGGGAGGCGGGTGGAGGACACGACGTCATAGGTGGCCATGCTCCACAGGGTGAGGGTGCAGTCACCAGGGCCCCCTAGGAAGGATGCACAGCAGCCATGTCAGGTGCACAGGTCCAGCCCCCACGGGGTTCAAGAAAGCCCCTGGCCTCTGCCCTCCCTCCCACTGACCCAATGTGGCGAGAAGCTTGTCATCTGGTGAGAAGGCCAGGGCCAGCACAGAGGTGCTGTGGTGGGAAATAAGATAATGGCAGAAGCCACCAGACACATCCCAGACGCGGATCTGGCAGTGGGCAGCCATGCTGCTGCCTCCTGAGGCAGAAGCCAGGACCTGGTAGGAAGGAGGGCAGGCGGTGAGCGGGAGGCTGCGGCCGGCTGGGTCCACCTCGGCTCTGCTGGCTCTGGCTGGGGCGGAGGCTGGGGCAGCCATCTGCACCATCTCTAGTGGCAAGAGCCTGCTCTGGTCTGGGAGCCGAGTTCTGCTGGGCACAGTAGCCCCAGGTGAGGAGGGTGATGTAGGCAGGCACCTGGGCACTGTGGCTGAGGGCCAGCGTGGAGATCTCCGCAGGGTGGCCAGGCCAAAGCTGCTGGGTGCCAGAGTGTAAGTCTTCCACCACCACCAGGCGGCCACATGTGTAAGCAAAGAAGCCTGTATGCAGAGAGTGTGACCTAGGGGAGGAGTCTAGAAGGAAGGGCGGGGCCCGGGGAAGGGGCGGCACAGGGAGGGCGGGGCCTGGGGAATGGGGTCACGCAGGGAGGGCGGGGCCGAGCGGTTAGCCTGGTCCCAGGCACAGGGGCACCCTCCCCACCGTCTAGCAACCAAAGGGCTTCACGGTACATGGGCTGAAGTGCCAGAAGGCGCTACTGGAAGAACACAGAGCCCCACACGGATGGCTGGTGCTCATTTGCCCCCAGGGCCTGGCCTTGGGGTGGACAGAGCTGGAGCACAGGCGACACATCTTGGCTGGGGTGGGGGTAGACTCTCACCCCTCACCTGTGTCTGGTCTCCAGACCATGTTGGCCCGCCCGTTCCCATTGTAGCCAACGACAGCCTTCAGACACAGCCGTTCGCCCCTGGGGGTAGGCAGGGAGGTGCCCTGCGAGGAAGCAGACCTGGATGCCCAAAGCCCACACACACAGGGCTGTTTCAGGGCACACGCAGGCCAGCTACAGAGGGCAGCCGGGGCACTGACGGGGAGGGTGGGAGGTGGGGGAGCTGTGGGCACTCCATGTGCCAGGGCCAGGAGGGACAGCGGCCCGTGGGGTTCTCAGGAAGGGCAGCTGCTGGGTGACAGGAAGGCAGGCCAGCAGGAGGCTACCACAGGGTCCCACCTGGAGGGCAGGGTGGGGGTGTAGGCTGGGGCTGCCTCCAGGAGACAGGCTCCCAAGGGCCAGAGCCATCACGCAGGGTTGTCCGCCTGCGTAATGGCTCCAGGGCCAGTCACCACTCCAGAGCCATTACTTTGGAGACCAAAAGCAACCCTGAGTAATTGCCAGGGAGCCCTTAGGGGCCTCTGTGCTTGCTGGGAAGAAAAGAGGGCTCCCCAAAACCACTCCCCACCTTGGTAGAGTGGGAGCTGCAGCTGACCTTGGCAAGCATGAAGGCCTTGTGGGAAGCCAGGCAGGTGGTGTGTGGGGTCCCCAGATTCCTGGTGTCCCTGGTGCCTGGCAGGGAGGAGGCAAAGCCTGTGGCATCCTACTGCCCTACGGCCCTTCGGAGACCCCACAACACGCAGAGCCTCCCCACAGGCCCCTGCCCTGCCGCTCAGTGAGAAACACACGACGGGGCAGAGGCTGGGGCCACAGGCAAGCTGTGTCCCACCCCCAAGTGACCTTGCTTCGTCACCCAGGGGACTCTCCAACCGCCCTCAGGCCCCTGCCCTCCACTGCTCACGGGGTTGGCCGGGGGGACAGGGAGGGGCGGCCAGCTCCCAGGAGCCCACTGCTGCAGCCCAGGCCCCGACTCCAGCCCTGGCGGCCTCCTCCTCCATGAGCACAGGTGGGCCTGGGGCCCGGCCAAGCCTCTTGGGGCCATGGCTCTCCTCACAGGGTCCTTCCTCATGTGACGTGGAGAAGGTGCCTAGGAGCAAGGAGGAGGGGAAAAGCTGCCCACACCTCCGCCCCCACCCCCAGCCCCTGCCCCCCGCCTCCGCCCCCACTGTACCCCACCTGGCGAGCAGTGATGGCACCTGCCCACGCCCCGACCCCACCCCACTGTACTGCACGTAGCGAGCAGTGATGGCATCTGCCCACACCCCCCAGCCCCACTATGCCCATCTGGCGAGCAGTGATGGCACCTGCGCCCCAGAGTTGGACACACGTGAGCACCTGCTGCCCTCAGACCTCCCAGATCCCCCTACTCCCACAGGAACCCTGCTGCTCACCATCGCCACCTTTGGGAGGCCTGGCACAAACGCCCAGCCGTGGTGGAGATGCCGGAGATGGCTTGGGGGCCGGCTGCTGGGGGAGCCCGCTGGCCCCGGACTTAGCGTCCTCCAGCTGTCCTGTGCCCGGGCCTGGGGAAGAAGGAGCCCTGTAATGTCTGGAGAGGAAGAGAGGGACCACCGGGCGGACACAGGACTGGCCCCAGAGCCAGGGCAGCGCCTGCCCCCGAGCTGACCACAGCCACTCACCTGCCTCACAGGATGGGGGACCCCAGGGGAAGCTTTGCTCGCTGGAGAGGGAGGAGAGAGGGTTTCAGGAGGGCCTGGGGGGCCTAGGCAGACACAGCTGTGAGTAGACACTTACCTCTCAGTGGTGGCCAGGATGTCCCAGAGGAAGATGGCGTCCCCTGCGCTGAGGACCTGCTGCTGGTCAGGGGAGAAGGTCACAGCCTGCACAGGCTCTGAGTGGCCGATGTACACCTGGGGGCAGTGACATCACATGCAGAGACCCAGAGACATGGCATGGATGCTGCTGTGTGCCCAGCCCCTGGGGGTCAGTGAACAAGAGGCCCCACACAGTGTCAGTCCCCCACATGGAGGCACAGGGGGTCCTGGGGGGTTCTTCTCCTCTCACCTCTGCTCTCCCTGCCCCCAGGACAACACTGCCCCCACCCACGCCTGCAGGGGTCTCCTTGGCCACCTGAGGCGGCTCCTGACAGCCAAGGCTGCCTGCCTGCCCACACACACACCTGGGGGCCTGGGCTGGCCTGCGTCACATAATCCCACACCTTCACAGCCCGGCCGGCGGCCATCAGCAGGAAGCGGGAGTCCTCACTGAGTGCCAGGGAGGAACAGGGCCCAGGGTGGACACCGGGTAGCTGGAACACAGTGCTCTTGGGGAATGCCATGTCTCAGGAGAGTGGCCAGCAGCCTGGGGCCTCCCCTCGTTTCGAGTGTGGTAACAGCCCCCCACCCAGCTAGAGGGGCTGCAGGCACAGAAGCCAGGCCAGGACAGCACAGGGAGGGCCAGGTGGGTGGGCGCAGCCCCAAAGCTCACCTCTCGGACCATGTGGCCTGACGCAGCATCCAGCACCACGACTCTGTTGGACAAGGTAGACACCAGCAGGTGGCCCAAGGCCGCAGGGCCGAAGCACACGGCCACGGCTGAGTCCAGGTGCCCACTGACCGGGTCCAGAGCGCTGATGCCAACTCGCAGCAGCTGGGGGGAGCGGCAAGTGGCCGACAGTCAGGGCTTCCAGGCAGAGCCGGTGCCACCCAGGGCCAGGCTCAGGAGAGAGGCCCAGGGGACACTCACCAGGTGAGTCCAAGGCCTTGGCCTCACCTGGGCCCTGCATGGCTGATGCATACTCTGCAGCAGGAGGTGGGGCAGGGCCTAGATTCTGCCCCTGAGTGGCTGGGACTTCCCTCCTGCCCCTGCGGCCAGCCTCTCACTGCCCAGTCTCCCCGGACCCAGGAGGACTGCAGACTCACCTCGTCCAGGGAGGCCGAGTCCATGACCGTCACCATGTGCCTGGAGGGGCCCACGAAGGCCAGCAGGCAGCTATCCCCACTGACTGCCAGAGCGCTGGGCCTTGCAGGGGCATCTGGGCACACCACGTCCGCTGTGGACATACGGTGCAGGGGTCAGTTGGGCAGGGAGGGAGCTCTGGGATGTGCATGGCCAGGGCCCGGGGAGGCCACTGCCCCTGCCCCGACCTTCAGGAAACACCAGCCCAGGAGCACAGATGCATCAAACAGGCAGAGGAGTGCCAAGGTGCCAGTGAGCGCCAGGCACTGCCAGGAGAACCAGGAGTCCCCATGGGCCACAAGTGACCACTAAGGTGGCCCAAGCCATGGTGGCCACAGGACAGGCCAGGTCCCCAGGGCTGAGTCTGACCCCAGCTGCTGACAGGAGCTCATGTTGCCTGTCTCCTCCTGGGCACAGACCCAAGCTGACCTCTGGCCTTGGGGGCCGGCGAAGGCTAAACCACAGTCTTCCCAGAGCCCTGACAAGGTTACTGAGGCGTGCCACACTGCCCCACAGGACACAGCCAGCGGACCAGGAAACTGGCATGTGCATCCAGGTGTCGGCCTGCACCACACCCAGACCTCCCCTCTCGAGGGGCCCCCAGAGCGGCTGGTGGGGCCGACCTGCCACTCGGAGGATGCGGCACTGGGGGTCGGCACAGCTGTACTGGGCCAGGGAGCCCTGGTGGCAGGAGCTGAACAGCAGGCGGCCATCAGGGGTGGCGATCAGACCGGTGATGGCTCCTTGGTGGCACCTGCAGCACACATGGAGACCCTGCTGGCTCCAGCCAGAAAGCCCAGCGAGGGCACGGAAGCCCCAAGAATCACAGGGTCCCTTGACCTCCAGCCAACCGGCCCAACCGAAGAAGTCCCAGAGGGGCGACAAAGGGTGGGGCTCCAGCCAGCGCTGGCCGACCTGCACATGGCCCTCCCCAGCCTGGCCAGACCCCCCACTGGGGGACCCCCATAAACTACCCAGCTCCTACTGTGGGGCCCAGGCTCCCAAGGGGTGGTGGCTGGCTGGGCCCTTACTCGTGTTCCACCAGGACCTCGGTGGCCTCGAGGCTGAAGGAGCGCACAGCCCCACTGCTGAAGCCGCAGAATAAGGTCGGCCTTGTGGGGTGGAAAGCGACAGCACACGGGGCGTCCTCTGATGATGTGAAGTCATACAGCTATGGGGAGGGGGCCGTGTTGAGGGGAGAGCAGGGATCACAAGGGCCCACACCCACGGGGCCGGCACAGGCTGGAAACACCAGGTCCTGCAGCCCTCCTTCCACCACCCCTGCTGACAAATCCCAGCCTCAGGCCCTCCTGGCCCTCCCTGCCATGCTGCCCCTGCCAAACCCCACCTGCTGCAAGGTAGCCAGATCCCAGATGCGAACGGTGTGGTCCTGGGACACAGTGGCCAGCTGCCCCCGCCTCTGCTCCGTCGCAAGGGCCAGCACTGGGGCGGTGTGGGAGCGAGCCAGCACGTGGTACACCCGGGAAGGGGTATCCAGGAAGCCCAGGTGGCCCGAGGAGGTGGTGGACAGCACACGGAGGCCGTCAGGGCTGACACAGACTGAGCTGACGGGGCCCTCGTGCTCTGTGGGTGGGGCGAGGTCAGGGACTTCCCAGGCCCACCCTGGGGGGGAGCCCCATGCCAGAGCTGACCCTGGGCAGCCACTGCTCAGGGTTTGGGTCCCCAAGGGCCAGGCAAATGCACTTCCTGCTGCTCAAAGTCTCAGGCTCAGCATGGTTGGAAGATACAGCTCCCTTGAGACCACCACTCCTGGGCTAGGCAGGACCCAGGCTGAGAAGCCTTGCCCACCACCCATGGCCCACCGGACCCTTCCGTGAGGCTGCCCTGCGTGCCGCCTGGTCATCGGCAGCCCCAGGCCTCAGGACACGGCCCCTTGGCCCCGTGGCTCCCTGTGCAGACAGGAGCCAGGGCGGCTGACGGAAGAGCCCTGGAGACTTGGCCCTCCCCGCCCCAGCATCCAAGAGAGGCTGTCCTGGAGCTGGAGTGCGTGCCCACACCTCACCTGCCTCCAGGAGCACCGAGGAGAAGTCCAGGGGCCAGAGCCGCAGGTAGCCGTCCTCAGAGCCCACAGCACACACGGCCGGGGAGATGCTGAGGCTGCTGATGGCAATGCCGGGGCCTGGGGGCGGGGGGTGGGGGGGCATCAGTACGTCGGTGTCCCTGCCACCCTCGCCACGTGGTGAGCACCCTCCTACCTGTGCCGAAGGTCTGTTTCTGTGGCTGGGGGGCACCCAGAGTCCGTGTGGGGAGCAGGCGGCGGGCATGCTTCATGACCACGCGCTGACAGTCGATCTCCAAGATGTGGCCGCTGTGGCTGCACACGAAGCTGACCAAGGAGGCAGCAAGGGAGGTGAGGCCCTCAGGGTACGGGGAACCAGGGCCCCACGCTGGGGCAGGCAGTGGGGAGGGGCGGGGGCTCACAGCATGGCGGCCAAGGTCTCCTGGCAGCCGTCCTGGGCCTGCTTGAAGGCGAGGTCGGTGAAGTGCAGCACGTGGTTCTCCCCCAGGTCCACGGGGCAGGAGCGTAGCACCCCGCCACGCAGCCGCCAGAGCAGCACGCTGCCCTGCCCACATGATGCCATCCTACAAGGAACAAGGACTAAGCACTGCTGCAGCTGTGAACTTGACCCACAAGGAGATGCCACATGCAACCAAGACTGTGAATGAGGGCCCTAGCCCGGAGGAGGTACTCGGGGTTCAGCCCCTGCTCCAGGCCTGGACCCTCTCCCCACATCGTGGATAGGAGGCTACATCACCTGGTTTCATCAAAACAGGCGACCCGGAAGGCCTGGATGTCAAAGTCAGTGTGTGCCTTCGCCAGGACGACTGCCTCGCCGCCAAGACCCACCTGGCTGGTACCCCAGGCCACCACCATCTGCAACAAGCCCAGGCTGAGCCCGCATGGCAGGGCCATCAGTGCCGCCTGGATTCTTCGAGGTGCAGCTGAGCTTCACCCGGAGGTGACTTTTCTCTCAGGCAGAGACCAGCCTCTGAGCCGGTGGCCGCAGAGGGCAAAAGGACTGTCCCCTCCATGTGCTCGCCCTGAGACGTGGCAGCTTTGGGACCTCTAAGAGACCAGCAACACTGAGCATTGCAGCCCATCTGCAGAAAAGTGAGAACCTGCCCACAAGTGGGAAGGTGATCGAAGGCCGCTCGTGCCCAGGGTGGTGGCTCACGCCCGTGATCACAGCACTTTGGAAGGCTGAGGCGGGAGGATTGCTGTAGCCCCGGAGTTTGAGACCAGCGTGGGCAATGTAACAAAACCGTCTCTACAAAATGTTAAAAAAAGAAAACATGAGCCAGCTGTGGTGGTACAGGCCTGTGGCCCAGCTATCTGGGAAGCTGAGGCAGAAGGATGGCTTGAGTCCAGCTGGCAGGGAGGTGGGGGGGGCAAGGCTGCAGTGAGCTATGATTGCCCCACAGCATTCCCGCCTAGGTGACAGCACAAGACCCTGTCTCAAAGAAACTTTAAAGGTGTCCCCACGGAGATGCTAGGGGCTTCAGCTGTGTGGAGGTGCCACTGACGCTCAAGCGTGGGTGAGCTTCGAGGGTTCTTCCACGTGAAAATCTCACCTGTGTTATCAGCAGGGAGAGTGAGGCAAGGTAAGTAAGTGCTTAAACTGACCCCAGTGGCCAAAATGCCAAACATGGAATCCAGCACCAAAGTGCATGGAGCCCCATCACAGGGAGGAGATGGAGCCCCATCACAGGAGGGAGATGGAGCCAGGAGCCAGGGTGACCCCACGGCGGAGTTTCACAAAACGAAGACCCTCCCAGCTGCCTGCGCACATCAGAACAGCCCCGCCCCCTCCCCAGGCGAGGGCCGTTACCGTCCTCCCGTGGTGGTCCTTGCCAACCCCGCAGAGAAGGGCCCCACTGTCGGCAAAGCTGTGAACAGGGAGGAGGCAGTCAGTGTCGCCTGGGCTGACCCCCACCCCCTGCATGGGGCAGACCTGTGCCCACCTGAGGGAGCAGACGGCGTGCATTGGACTCCGGAACAGGGACAGGCAATCCCCAGTCTGGAAGTCCCAGAGCCGCATCATGCTGGGGGCCCCGGCCTGAGCTGAGGCCAAGAGTGAGCTGCCCCCATCCAGTGCCAGGGCGGAGACCTAGGAGGGAGAAGCATAAGGGAGAGTGCGGTGGCCTGCGGGTTCAAGCCACCCTGGGCAGCACTCACCTTGTCCGTGTGGCCGAGGAAGAAGCGCTGCTCCCTGGTGTCCACAAGCAGGACAACGATGACCGAGTGGCAGGGGTACACGATAGCCGCCCCGTCCATGGTCCACACAGCCTGGCACAAGGGGGCGGGGGGGCTGAGGCCACCGCTGGTACACCAGGCCCCTCCTGGCTGCCGAGAGGTCAGCCGCACCTCCCACAGCCCAGGGAGAGGAGGTGGCAGGCCTGGCATATGCACCTGGGCACACAGCCCCTGCACACACTACATACACACGAGTCACGGGAAGCACGTGTCAAAGAACAGCTGTAATGGGCAAGCAGGCACGTATACATGCCCACGCACATGCCGTGTCCTCTAAGCCCTGCCTCCAGCGCAAGGAACTCTGGGGTGGCAAAAGGCCAAAGGACCCCCGAAGACTCAGAGCGGGCACCCAGCAGGGCCTGACAAGGGCCCAGGGCCACGGGGGCAGAGGGGAAGCCCACCTCACCCATCAGGGACCCACAGGTTGCACCCACAACCTGGCCCCACGATGCTGGTCTGGCTAATAAAGAGTTCTAAAGACATGAGAGCTCTGGGTCTTTGCAGGAAGCACTTAGCTCAGCCGGTGAGAGATACCCATGAACCCGACAGCCCTCAGGCACCAGGAGGGCAGGCGTCTGCAGGGGGATGGGGGACCCTGCACAGCCAACACAGAACATAGGTCTCTCCTCTGTCTCCTCCCGTACTTGGCACTCTAGCCAGCCACTGAGAGCTGCCCTGGAGCCAGCCACAGGACCCTCACCTGTCTGGTGCTGTGGCCCCCAAAGCCGATGACACCCTTGAGCCTCAGGACCGGGTCCGGGAGGAAGCGCTGAAACAGGCATTCACATGGAGGCCCTGGGAGGCTCAGCCAGGTCGCCAGGACACCCCTGACCAACCCCAGGCCCTGCCAACCTCCAGCTCTCAAGGGCCTGCCTCTCAAGAAGGCTGCCCTGGTCCTGAGTGGCTCCTGCTGGCTGTGCTAGGGTGGAAGCTGGGATTCCAGCTGCAGTGCCAGACCTTCAAGGGTTCCCCACAGACCACCTGGAGCCGGGGCACTGGGGGCGAGCAGAAGCCCTTTCTTACTGTGTGGACAGACATTCTTCCCCAAAGCTACCTCCTACCAGCTGTGCTCCCTGCCGGGAGGCTAAACAAGAAACAATCAGAGGCACAACCGTCCTCACCTGGGCTGCCGGCTGCCCCGGCCCACACCTCACCCGGCCCCCGCTGCTGTGGGATGGGCACTCACCTTGCAGGGGCCGGCATCCTTAAGGGCCACAGGCACCTGAGCCGACTCTTCCACCTCAGCCGACTCATGAGTCAACACATGGGTGCCGGCAGCAGCTGTGTGGACGTCAGAGGCCTCCACCTGGGCCCAGGGCTCAAGGGGCCCATCCGTGTTGGAGGCCTCTGAGTGTCCTCTGGATAGGCTGACCTTCAGGAAGGGCTTGGGTGCCTGCACACTGGAACCATCCGCACTAGAGGCCTCTGGGTGCTCTCGGGACAGACTGACCTCCCGGAATGGCCTGGGTGCCGAGGGGGCCTGGCCAGACTGTTGAGGAAAAAGTCCCCATCAGCGCCCTGGGCCATCATGACCCAGTCTCATCTCAGAGGGCAAAGGGGGGTACTCACGGCAGTGGGGCTGAGCTTCTGGACCACTGGAGACACACTGTCCCGCACAGCTTTGCTGGAGGCCACCGGGCAAGGGAGAGGCTGGGGCCCGGGCCCCAGGAGGACTGCAACAGAGCAAAGAACCCCAGTGACCCAGAGGCCAGCTGTGCAGATGCTTGGTGAGGGTGACACCCAGGAAGGGGCAGCAAGTGGCCCAGCCTCGCTGGCTCTGCAGGACTCACAGGGGGCAACCCAACTTCCACCCCAGGCCCTGAAACCCTCCTCTTGCAGCTGGAAAGCTTGGGGCCTCCGGGTACCCCTCACATAGACCTCCCACCCATGTGATTCTGGGAGCTCAGACAACCCATGGGCTTCCCCGGGTCCCTGCACCTGCCCAGGAGCAGCTCTGGACATGCAGCAGCTGCAGCCACCACACCACTGACACCACTGGGTCCTTTCCCAGCCCGCCCCTCTCCTCCCAAGCTTCATGAGTCCTGCAGGCCTTAACCTGGGTCCCGGCTGACCCCACAGGCCCACCTGCCTGAGGAGGGGGACGGCTCTCCTGAATCAGCTGGGAAGGCACTTTCAAGCTGTCGCTCGGAAACCTTGGCAGAGAGAGGGAGAGTCAGCGTCTGGGGGCCCTGGGGCCACCTACCTCCCACCACCGAGACTTCCCTCGAGAGAAGCAGCATCACTCACCGCACGTGGACGTAGCGGTCATGCCAACTCTCTCCCTTGGGCACAGGGAACACCATTTCTCGAGGCATAGGAGTGAGGGGCAGCTTTGCCCCCTGGGTGCCAGTGATGGCTATGAAGAGCAGGGTTGTTCCAGGTCAAGAGAAGCTGTTTGACCCCCTGAACACCGGGCACCCACCAACGCACCGCCACGCCACCAGCCCACCCCAGGGCTGCCCCCGGGACGGTGTTTTGGCCAGAGCTGAGACAATGCAGCCTGAGCACTGCACTTTCCTCCTTGACTTGGGCCCCTCCAGGGCTGAGAACCCTGGTGAGACAGAGCGGGGAGCGCAAGTGCGGCGCTCACCAGGCTCGAAGCACAGGTCGCTGGTGTAAACGTTCCTGACCAGCAGGCTGGCGCACAGCCTGATGCTCTTGAGGTGGCTGTAGCGCCGCTTCAGGTAGACCAGGAGGATGTCCTGCAGGTCCAGCTGCAGGCAGGTCCATCGGGATCCAGCAGCGGCCAAACTCACCAGGTCTGCAGGACAGGCACTCAGGGTCAGCACCCACCCTCCTGACAGCCCCCGACTCCCAGAGCCGTGAGCTTGTGCCTCCCCAGGTTGTCCCCCAAGCCGCAGCGGAGCCCGACGGCCTGCACCAGCTCCCTCCTGCACCATCCACGCCCCGTCTCGGTGTCACCTCTCTGGAGTGTCCTGGCCTCAAGGATGAAGGGAAACTGAAGCCACGTGGCCGTGGACTTAAACTCCTTGAAGAGGTTGGAGAAAGACACGCGAATGACCTGGCCATCCTGCGGGGGCCAGAGCAGGGCTGTGAGGAGAACAGGCAGCAGTGGTGTTGGCCAACCACGAAGCCCCCAGCTGTGGGCTCTGTACCTCGGTGGACACATCCAAGTGGATGACGAAGTGCTTGCTGGGCAGGGGCCGGAAGAGCACATACAGGTAGCGCCCAGTCAGCCCTAGGGACTGGCTGCTGCTCTTGGGGAGCTGGATGTAGTTGGCAGCAGAGACTGAGCCCCGAATGCGGTATACCGCGCCCTTCAGGGTTTTGTCCTGGAGAGGTGGGAGCCTGCATCACCGACAGCACCCAGGAGAGGCGCGGCCGGCGAGGGGCCCTCGGGGTCACCGACAGCACCCAGGAGAGGCGCGGCCGGCGAGGGGCCCTCGGGGTCACCGACAGCACCCAGGAGAGGCGCGGCCTGGCGAGGGGCCCTCGGGGTCACCGACAGCACCCAGGAGAGGCGCGGCCGGCGAGGAGCCCTCGGGGTCACCGACAGCACCCAGGAGAGGCGCGGCCGGCGAGGGGCCCTCGGGGGCAGGGCAGGGCGTGCGCTGCGGGCGAGCCCCCGAGCCCGGCCGCCTACCGTCACCACGGCCACGTCCCCCTCCTTGGCCGAGAGCTTCCACTCGTCCACCCGGAAGTATCTGAAGACGTTGAGGAACGGGTGCTGCCACGCTGCGCGGGGCGGGCGGCGGCGTCAGGGGACCCGCTGCGGGGCTGGGCCGGGCCTCGGGGGCCTCTGCGCCCTCCCCAGTGACGCCAACGCCAGCGAGGCGGGCGGGACGAGCCCCGGCGCCTGAGGGAAGCCAAGCTCCGGGAGCCCTGCGCGCTCGGGCCGCCGCCCCGGACCCCGCAACCCAGGACCCCCGGTGCCCTGGGACCCCCGCTCGCCGCGCGCTACCTCGGGCCATGGCGCCGCCACTCGAACTTCCCGCCTCAGCCTCCGCGCGCCCCGCGTAGGGCACGCAGCACGGCGCCTGGCAACGGCCTCCCTTCCGCCGTCACTTCCGCCGTCATGGCGGCGCCCTGGCCACGTGACCGCCCCCTCGGGAGCAGCCCGCTCGCCTCAGAGGCCTCCAGGGTCTCTCCGGCCGCCGTCCTCGCTACCTTTGCCCCGCGGGCCTCCCGAGGCAGCCCCGTGTTAGCCCGACCGGCCTCGAAGCCCGCTCGGGTTGTGGACCCTTCCCGGCCCACCTGTCAGCGCTTCCGCCGGGGCTCCCCCTGCGTGCGAGCCGCAAGGCGAGGGCGCGCTGAGACCTGGCCACGCCACGGACAGCCAGGCCGGGCCGCACCCTGCCACTCTCGCCGTCCGAGGCCCCTGGTCCACACCTGGACACCCTGGGTCCTAACTCAGGTGGGCTGCCTCGCCCCTGCCCAACAGGGAACGCAGTGCGGGCGCCCGCAGAGGGCCCCGTTCCCGCGCCCCTCCTAGCAGTTTCCCCACGCGCTCCTTCGCCCAGTGTCCTGCGGCCGGGCCCGGTGGGTTCAGAATGGGACCTGGCGTTTTGAGGCAGCCCAGGACCGTTTAATGTCCTTAGGCCTTGAGGCTGGGCTCTGGCTCCAGACAACGCCCACAGGAGAGGAAGGAGGAGCAAAGTGGGGTCCACAGACTTCCAAGCAAGGTGAGCGGCCAACGCCCATCCCAGCTGTCGGTGGGCAGCCGGGTGAGAAGCCAAGGGCCCCAGGAGATAGGGCTACCAGGGGAGTTTGCACTGGGCCTGGAGTCTCAGGCTGGGGACTGGAACTGGACACAAGGACCCCCCACACCCTCTGATGTCAAAGCCACTCCAAACAGGCAGTTTCCCGACTTTATTAGCCTGGAGCTCCTCCCTGCCAGCCCCAGGGGCTGGTCGCTGGTTCCTGGGCACAGTGAGCAGGGCTGAGGTCAGACAGGTTCAGGCCCTGGCCATGGCAGCTTGGGACAGCCAAGCCAAAGGGACGACACGTGCAAAAGTCCCAATGCTGGCACTTCAGGTGTGGCCGGCACTCAGCCAGGTGCAGGCGGTGGGCAGGCAGGGCGCCGCGTTCCTCTCCTAGTGACAGGTCAGCCATAGCAGCATTTCCTCCCAGCAGCCGCTAGGAACAGCTGGTGATTCTAGCCAGGAACTGCTGCGCCCACCACTCGTCCAGGTCAATGGGCACGAAGTCTGTGGACAGAGAAGGCTGGGCAGTAAGGCTGGAGGTGACCACAGGTGCCGAGAAGACGGGCTTTCTGCACAAGCGTCCCCTCCCTCATCCCCTGGGGTGGGACCCTGGCAGAGCCCAGGTCAGGATCAGGGGTTGGGGGGGTCTTTCCTTGGGGGATGGGGTTGGGGGGCTCACTCTGCAGCCGGGGGTTGGGGGTCCTCTCCACGTACTGCACAGGCCTTGGCCCACCCTCACCGGCTGGGCCACCATCCAGCTGCTGCTGCACCTGCTGCCAGGCTGTGGGAGGAGGGCATTGGGCTGAGCCAGGTCCCAAGCACCCCATCGCCCACCCAGGGCCTGACGGTCACCCTGGACTCCAGCCCCACACAGGGCTGGTCACAGGACACAAGGGCAGAGCGCCAAGGAAAATCAGCCCCGCAGCGGCTGGGGGTCACCTTGAAGTGGGGCCATCCCGAGTCCATGTTACTGTGACCCCGCAGTCTGGGCCACACCCTGCGGCCCCGCTCGCTACCTTCGGACACAAAGCGGACATTCTCCTCGTGGGCCAGTGTGTAGGTCTCCTGGGTCCCCTCGAGGGATGGGGACGTGGAGGGAGCCCGCCGGCCATTCACACGATTGAACACAAGCCTTGGCCCTGGACTGCAGGAAGGGAGGAGACAGACATGGTTGGTGCCTGTCCCGGGCCCGGTGCTGCCTGGCAGAACTCAGGAGCAGCCTCGGGCCGCTCAGTGTCCCCAGACCCGGCCAGCCTAGGCACTTCCTGAACCAGAGAGAGCAGCCGCCTGCAGCAGCCGGTGGCCCAGGCCTCTCTCCTGCAGG